>VUQR01010147.1:29015-48059 GCA_015108515.1 Hemichromis elongatus | reverse complement strand
ATGGAAAATCCGCGCAGCAGTTTGTGTGGTGCATTTTTGTGCATTTGTCGGCAAATCGCGCCACACAACCAATCAGGAGCCTGGTGATGCTCTGACCTAGGTCAAAGGGGCGGGTCCAGCCAAAGCCATTCATTCTTTATAAATCGAATTAAATCAGGACTTTATGAGTATCACTAGAAATATTATAAACAGTCGTCTCCATACCACAGTTTGCTATCAGTAAACCCCGACGGCATTCACTGTTAGCATACCACATCCATGTTATCAGTGTATAAACTGATAGTTTAGCATATATTAGCACAGATATCAATAAAGGACTACCGTATTAAACACTTTAACTAACCGCAGACAGATGGACAGGCGCTCTGCAGTTGGATTGAGCGCCTGTAGTTGGTGTCTAGGCGGGCGATGCTTGGACCGATGCGGGACAGCAGCTCCTCAAACTGGGCGAGGGACAGACGGTGGTACCACTGAAAGCGGCCGTCATCCAGACGCAGCTCCTGAAGCAAGTGGTGAAACTCACCACACTGCTCACGCTTCTGGAGGACCTGATGGATCCAGGTACGGCGAGGACGTCGTATACGGCAAGGACGTCGTTTACACCGCCGCTCTGCTCTCCACAGTAAATACAGAAGGGAGACTCTCTCTTGAAACGCTAGCTCGACAGCTGCCATCCTGCTACATATCGTCTGGTACTACTTCCTCCCACATTCCGTGCGGCAAAATATGCAATTTTACCACGCGGTCAGTTCACGTTGGACACGCAAATGTACAAGCGATCAGCTAGGGGCGATTTTGCGTTTTTTGCCGCTTCTACCGCGTTCGGTGTGAACGCACCGTAAGATCTACCCGTTTACCAAGTTTCTTGTACTTTACGAGTTTCTTTTCTTTTTTAATTTATTCCTTGCATTTGTAAAACTTGTTGTGGCTGAAGGTGAACTTTCTGTTGCACTGCTGGATTTGCCACATTTTTATCTTCAAGTTAGCCTACTGATTACCATCACACCTGTGAAAATGTTATGTGAAATGATCTTTTGTAGTATCACACCTGGAAAACTACTGACACACTTAGCTGTTCTTTGGGATCATGCCAATTAATCAGTGTTAGCATGCTAACTACTGTATGATACATTGCATTAAACTTCCTTCAGCAATGGCTTTCCGTTATCATGCTGAGGTTAGGCATTAGCTCAAAGCAGAAACCGTAATTTTCTGTTCAATATTCACATCTAATGAGGAGTATTAAAGGTACATCTTTTAGGATACATCTTCTGATTTTATGAGTCCAAATGTATCACTTAATGCCATTCATCAGTAATGTTTATTAAAGTAGCTGCAGATGGTTACTGAAGGGATGAATGAATTGGTTTTCTTGAGCTAGTCATTTTACTGATTCATGAATGTATCAGCATTTTGGACAAAAATATCCACCAAACATTACGTATTTAATTTCCCAGCACTCTCTTCTGAAAATGCTGAGTCATCGAGTCATGACTATGTGAGTCACTATTTGACCATGTGAGCTGTCCCAGTACGGTAGGCTGTGCCAGTGATATGTTGTTTTTCAGTCTGAAGAATTAACTGTTTCATAATCTTCACCTAGATTTACCTAACCCCCCTGCTTTCTGGCTTAATTCTAATGATTTGAATCACCGACAGTTCAGACAGGATTCTACTAATGTATGAATAGTTAGCGAGAAGTAGCGAAAAGGCACACGCCATGCTGTGCTATTATTTTCCAATCTACTTGACTTGCAGATTATGTGTTGGTAAGTCTGCAGGCTAAATGCATGTTCAGTCAACCAAGACACTGAACTTTATGTTCATCAGTGCCTTCAAGATTACCATTTAAGTCACAGACATCTGTCAACTTTTCTAGTCAGCTTACAGTGTAAAAGCTGTGCTCATACCTTAATGCAAAAACTGACACAGAGGCTTTCAGCGTGTAAAAATAAATCGGTTTCCCTCTTTTGTGATATGTCAGCAAATGCTAAATCACAACTATCTCTCTTGTTATAGATGACAAAACTACACAATTGTTATTAAATCTTGTATTAATACCTTTGTGTTTAAAGAATGTTTACACACACTCTCTTTTTAAACTTGTTATCAGTAGCTACCATATTTTGTGTTAATGAAAACCCCAGTACGTTGTGATTCAATTCAATAATGAATACCCTCTTTATTAAACTCTGTGGTTGTTTGAGGAGCAGTTTGTTTTGTGAGACAGAACTCAATTTGATTGCACAGAGTCTCCAAATGTTTCAAGCATAAAAGCCAAACACTTTTTCATGTCTCAGCTTTTAGGAGTTTGCTTTTGTTCTTTTGCCTAAGAGATGTTAGCCGTAAAGTGAATATAGTTTATTTGTCTAAAAGTACAACAGGCTGAAGATTATGGGAAGATGTGATTTAGAAAAATTGTACTATATGCATCATTACTTGCAGGTCTCAACACTAAAATAACAACAAAAGAAGAAGAATGTAAACACAATTTTGAATTGCATTAATATTGCATCATACAGGTGTTTCTTTTTTGGTCACTTGTTGCCAGAGGTTCTAATCTTTCTTTTTCAGTAAAGGGATTTAGAATGTGAAGAGACACAGCATATTATATAATTGAAACATGACATCCAAATCTTTCTCAACCTTTGTATGGTTATGGTTTTCTGTGACAAATACAGATGCTATAGCAGACCCCTTGATCCCAAGGATCTTTTCTTCAGGTAAGTTTTAATTGTCTTACCTTGCTGGAGCTGTGGTGGAGTGTGTCACTGTAGATGGTGCCAGTTTCCCAGTTTTTAATCTTTATAAAGCGGGGGCATTTGGAAGGGCTGCCATTCTGCAGTGACTTAATGGGTGAGGTCCTGCCCTCAGCTGGAGGCTGTAAAGAACACAGAGACATTCACACATGACTCATTTCTACAGACCCTTGTACTTTAACTGTCTAATATGTTCTGACCTCTGTAATACTTTTGGTGGAAACTGGATAGATTGTTTATAACTGGGAGTCATACCGAAGTAAGTTGAAAAGTGACGCAGACCTCCCACTGCCAGGAAATGGATTTGAGTGCATAAATTTGGACATGAGAGTTTGACGTAAGAATGCTATGTGAAATATCTGAAAGCATTTCAGCTGGCTGCCTCAGTGAACCTCGGCCCTTTGTTCTCAAGGAAAATTGATTTGTGATTGTGCTTATGTCTCTCTCACTCAGGCCTATGCACAGAAACCATCTGCATTCTTTCCTTTCTCCATTTCTTTCCAGGATAAAGGCAATCAACATTTAACAGCAGGTTGATGGCAAGCTAACTCTAGGCTCACATGGTTTTCCAGTACTCTAGCTATTGACTGATGAATGGCTGCAATTTAACCCCAAATCCAAATGTAAGAGCTCCTAGAGAAGGCAGCAAATGATTGCCAAAGATCAGAGTAATCAATTGCACACCTTGGAAGTTCTTTCATCATCTTCTACAGCATTGTTAGACAAACAGTGGTGCAGCTTTTGATATACTAGCTCGCAGGCTTGCTTGAGCAATGAATACCGACAGTGTCACACTAGTGGGGTCTCACTGTCATTTGATGTCCTCTCAAACTGTAGGAAGGAGTGAGCAGTTTGAATTGAATCTGATTTTGCACGCACAAGTAGTGTGTTTAATGCTTGAACGACAATAACCTCCCGCTGTGCACCTCAGATATGACGTGATTATCACAGAGGTTGTGGATGAGATGAAAGATCATTGTACCATAAAAAGAATGTACATCAAACAGGCAAATTATATATGATGTGGAAAAATTAAGTCCTTCTGACTTAAAAAAGAAATAAACGTTGTGTATCATTTGAATGTAAGGCATGCTGCTCACTGGCTGGAAGATAGCTTTGGCATTTACATTTATTTATTTAATTTTAGTTTTATTTTTTATTGCCATTTGCAAATTTCCGAGATTTTCTGTGAACCAACGCTAAATGTCTTTTTTTTTTTTATTATTCATTTATATATCTGCGCTGTTGCAGATTTAAAATGTTTAACTGACAAAAAAATGAATGTCTTTTATTCTCCAAAAAATTTAACTTTGTGGTGGATCAGTTTTTGCCTCACAGCACAGGTCCTGGGTTCAAGCCTCCTCATATCGGGTTTTTCCTGCCATCAAGAACCTTTTCGATTAATTCTCCCTACAAGTTTAACTTGAAGGTAAAAGGAAGTGTTTAATGCAATTGTTTATTTGAGTGTAACATCTCAAAATAAGAAAAGGGAAAAAGTGATGGTTGCCTAAGACGACCACATTGTCGTCCTTGTTATGACCCAGTGGGCTACAACGGTACAAAGATGGTCACTGTTTACAAATGCAAAGAAATTTTAAAACATAATACAACCTAAAACATAATCACACCATAGCCAGTGGTCTTAAGACACTTAAGGAATGGTGTTTCCTTTTGCTCTTCTCATGAACTGATTACCTACAACCATAGCCTGCTATAATCTACTATATCTATAATGTTGTGGTACATTTTTCTATCTGTTAATTTTAACATAGTTTGGTATCAAAAAGTATCTCAAACCACATCGTGAAAGTGTATTTTTGCCCAGTTTGATGTTGGAACATGTGAAACGGGCCACTTCCATGAATAAATCATCACTCTAAGTCTGATAAGACATAAACATTTCTCATCGGAGGGAATGAAAGAAAGGTTTAATCTTTGTTTGTTTGTTTGTTTTATTCCAGTGAAGGTCTGCCTAAGTCTTTGTTAGACTTGGGGGTGATAAGCAGCAAAACAAAATAAAGAAAAATAACTGAAAGCTGGATTTCCATCCAAAGTCTGCTGGTTATTGATAAAATCTGCTAGCAACAGCTGATATTAAAGTCTTCAAAACTGATAATATTGTTGGTACCACAAGTATTTTGAATTGTAAAACTGCATAAAAAATATGTTCCAGTGCCTAATGTCAAAAAAGCATTTGGTCGTGCATGTAAAATGTTATATCTGTTAAAATGACCCTGTCCTCCCCATCCATAATATGTTATGCATATTATTGAAAAAAATAACCCACAGACTTATCCCTTATTTTAAATCCCATTATCCATCATGAGACCTCAATATCAAGAATAGGGTGTGGTTATGTCAGAAGGGAGGATCCATGGTGGTAGAAATTAAGATAATTGAAGCTAATTTGATGAAAATCATTTCCTAATGGGACATAATCATTTTCTGGTAAATGCAGTTATGCAGTAAAGTTCCCCACCCACCCAAACATTATTTAAAACCCTCTGGTGGGAAATCAAGATGAAGCGCACAGGACAGATTAGATATGAATAGGTAAATGAAAGAAACTGAGAGCTTGAAAGCAGAGATATTTTCAATATTTTAGTCATTATTTTGGAGATAAATACTGATATGACAACTGATGCCTTCTTCAGTGACGATTAAGCCATAATGTTCAGAAAAAGGAAGCACATAGGCATACTTTCTGTTTTCAATGGTGTATCAAAGTTGGTGACTCCATAAGTCACTAGATGGTTGAATGTGAGAGAACGTCCCACCACCTTGCCTTTGCAGTCAGCTTATTACACATTAAATTATGCAGAAGCTTAAGTGTGAGACACATGGAAAATCCTTCACCAAGTGAGAAAACTAATTTGCAGGGCATCAATGTGCCACTTATAATCTTTGTAGTCAAAGAGAAAAAAAAATCATTCCCATTTTCTGAAACTATTTAACTTTTGTGTTTTTAATGAACTTAGTGTTGGACGTGAGTCTGTCACATTAAGTACTTAGCAGGGAGCCATCAAAGTTAGTATCAGTGTCTAGCAAACCGCCTGCAGGGGAGGTTCCTGCTGCATGAGTCAGTACACATATACTGGACACACATTGATTTCAGTTTCTGAACACACAAGCAGACAGGCTTCCTCAACTTTAGCAACTACGCACTACAATGAAAGACATATGGCTTCTTACTACATTATACATTTCCACTCTGTTATCAAGCACCATCCATATCTCCCCTCCCTCCCACTTTCTAACCCTCTCCTCCAGATATTCTCTCAAGCATCCACATTAACACTCTCTCCTGTGGAGGTCTGAGAGGATGGATCAATTTAAGAGGGGTCACATTTGATGGTGCGAGACAGATCAGCAGCTGCACGCATTCATTAGGCCATCCTGTCTCATTGATGGGGCCTTGAAGTGGGATAACCATGTGCAGATTACTATCCCTATCGCTGACATTTAGACCTGTGACCAGATCCTTCTGTGTGGAAGGCATAAGCTGGATTTAATGCTGCACAATCTTGCTGATGGTTAGATCTAATGTCTAGGTGATAGGATCTTAAGCAAAGGCTTTGTACAATATACGAAGAACACGATTGTGCGTGCTTAGTTTGTGACTGCATGGGACCATAGAATACTGTGGATGATCGTTTTAAGTGCATAGAACCATAAAGGCAGTCACAGATTCACATGCATTACACAGCTGGACTAACCAAGCCTGTACTCGCACACACATGCACACAGAACAAAAAAAGGTTTATTTTCCAAATTCTTGATCTATCAAAGTATAGATGAAAATTTATGCTTACACCTGCTTTCTTTCACTCTAAATCATTTCAAGGGCTGGGAATTTGTTTCACTTTACCTTGTCAGTGTCAGCATTGTTAAGCACCACCGGCATGTTTTCCAGCATTCTGTCATTATCTGGCACCAGCTGTGGGGATGTGCCATTTCCCACGCCAAGGTCCCTAGAAGTCAGATACAATTTTCTGTCAGGTGTATAAACTCGCATCTGGTGCAAACTAATCTTTCATTTTAATTTAAAACCTCAACCAAGACATGCATACACATACACAGTAAAGACGCATTCTTTTTTTGCAAAGAACAACAACAAAAAAATATCTGTAGACAGTCTAAAATTCTGTTAAATAAGGAAACCCTGTACAATTTTTAAAAGCTCTGCACACCCACGATGGGATTTCTCTGTTCAGAACATAGTGAGTGCACAAAGACAGGCATACCTCAGTACTACAGTCAGACACATTTATGTGACTACCCTTTTACACCGAAAACACAGATTTTGGGATCATTTCAAGTGTTTCTTCAACTTTTAATTTGTTATTTTGATCTGAAAATACTTTGCAAGTTTATGCAAATAAGTGGTACTGAAAAAACATCAGTTTAGCATCTCTTGCCTATGTGGTCTTTGTTTAGAAATTCGGGTGTTTATTACTAGTTCCATTCTACACCCTAAACAGTTTGTGTGTGCACTAGTAAGAAAATACAGATTTAAGTGTTTTCTTGAATCGAAAATCATACACAGAGATACATAAACCGAATCAAGGTGACTGACCGCAGATCTGTTTTTCTTTCAATAAATAGCTCTACAGTATGAACAGCTGTTATTCATCAGAGATAAAAGAAAAACATATGAACAGTGAGCGCTCTCTCTGAGCTGTAACTATCTAATCCTAGGGGATTGAATGAGAAGGGGGGGAAGGGATATCCCTGAGCTGCCGCTCTCGCGAACCATATGAGACCAAACTCGTCTTTGTGTGATTTCAAGTTTGCGGTCCTCCGATCGAAAACGCCCACGCACATTGTGCCTCCTACTTTCTTTCACACTCCCTCTCCCCACCCCCATAAGCATGCGTCCATGCTAATTGTAAATTCTCACAGGCATCCTTTCTCCCTTTCACACCCCCTGTCACACTGTATCTCTTTATTGCCGCAATTTGCGAGATCATATTCATCCCCACAAATCGGAGGTGGAGTTCAAACATGCAGAAACAATGAGAGAAGTTGCATGTGTCATTTGTCATTAGCTCTGACTCAACCTCATGCTTAATTGTCAAACTGTAATTGCTTCTCCTCTGAAAACAAGCAACACGGGCTATAATGTGAGTTTATTTTCTGTGCAAATAGGTATAATTTGCAAAGAAAAAATTGACTAGAGATTAAAGAAAAAAATCATTATTAAAAAATATGTTAGTGTTATTCATCACTGTAACCTTTTTCTATTCAGCTTCTCTTTAGAAATAATTTTCCGACAGAAAATAGACTCTTACCAGTGCTGAACAAATCTCAGCATGCACAGTCAAATGTATTCAAATCTCGATTTGAGGGAGCACAGGTGGCTGCATTAGGTACGCCTGTTTTACCAAAGACTTCACTGTTCTGGCGTTGAGGTTTTTCCTTTTGTTGTGTTTTGTTTTTTCAGAGCACGTGTCTCTCAAGAAGGCAATGAATCACTCAAAGGGTATTTATGAAAGAGAGGAGGATGCGCATGGATTGGTCAAGAATGAGATATTGATTCAAGGAGACTGCAGCCTCAATTTGATTTCAATTGGTCGTGGGAGTACAATGGTAGATAACTGAGACGCCAATAACAGTACACTGCGCAGAGCATTTAGACAGAATCGAGGATGTTATATTGCCCCTGACTTAGAAGCCTTGTGAAAACCTCATCTAAAGGGAAAACTTAAACAAACTACAAGAAATCCAAGTCTTCCTCAATAAATCATAAAATAAAAGTGGAATGTGTAAAATAAACAGAATTGCTACCAGTTTTACACTTTTTAAAAACTACTGTTATGCATAAATATCGCAGTACCTGAACTCTATATCCAAGAGTGGCTGTTCAAAAGAAGCTCAGCTCTCTTACAAACTAATAGACAATGACTTTTTTTTCAGGAATGCTTTCTGTTACAGAAAACGAATTAATTATCCATGATTAATGTAGGAAGTAGTATCCATTACTGATAAAGCACTTGCCTACTGGGAAATGCTCAAATGCTGTGCATTTGAATCCTGGTGCAATAAGCAAAAAAGAAAAGAAAAAAAGGAAAATAAAAATAAAAGTATGTTTACACCTTCAAAGCTATAAAAAGACTTAAATGTGTTTTTTTTAAGCAAAAGTTTAACAAACTGCCAAACTGTTTAAAAGATGTTTTTGTGAGCCTACATAAAGCATAAAGAATACCAACTGAAATGGTCCTGAGAAATGTTGTGAGCAATTTTATTTTAAGTGAGGCTTGCTAGAGACCAGCAGGCAGACGATAATTACTTGGCACTGTAAGCTGAGTCATATTAGTTGAATGTGAGACTTTCTATTACAGCTAATTAACACAGATGCGTCAGGTAGTTCAGAATCTGCGGGGTGGCAGAGTGAACAGGGATACTTTCAATCACAAGACCAGGTGCAAGTTCTTGTGTCAGCCAATAACCACCATCTTTAAGAGTCCTTGAACTGCATCCTGAGTCTAATTCTATCTGGGCTCTGACTGCAACCCTCACTGTGAAGAGGATGGTGGACAAAGACACTTTAACTAAGGGATCAATAAGGTTGTATCACATCACAAATTACCAGGCCACTTGAATCTCGGCATCTCTTCTCCCAGTATTCCTCTGGCCTTCTCCATTGATCTCCTTTTTGCTGTTTTTGATGAGGCGCAGCACTGGTTCAATCTCCTTCAGCAGTTCATTGTTTTCCTCCAGCCCGTTGCACAGGAGAGCTCCACGGCCCCCATCCCTCATCAGCAGGGGGTCCTGGCCTTGCATGCCTCCCCTCTGTAGGAGGGACTGGGTGATGGATGGAGAGGAGAGGTTCTCAATGGCCCTTAGCTGGTTATCCTTGTTGACCTGCTGCTGTTGCCCAGGGCTCAATGCATTGAGAGGGGACCACTGCTCGTAGGACTTTGATGATGGTAACACAGGGCGTGTGATCCTAACTGTACGTTGGCGCCCATCTCCAGACAGCGTGGTCTCCAGGTGTGTAGTGAAGCCCTCAGGCCCACGGAGAATCAGCACGGCATGGCTCTCGGGCATCACATTCTTCAGTGTCTCCAGGGCCCGTTCATATGACAGATCCACCAGGGGCTTGTTGTTGACAGCCAGCACAATGTCGCCCACTTGCACCAGGCCACACTCCTCAGCTGCTCCACCACGTATGAGGTCTGACACAATGACAGGTGGCTTGGAAACTCTTTGCTTCACCAGGAAACCCAGACCACCAACCTTCCTCTTAAAAAGGCGCACTGAGATGATGTTGGGCTGGAGCTGGCACACTGTAGGCTCCGACTCCTGCATGGTGCCTGTGTATTATTGTGTGCTTGTCTGTGTGCTTGTCTGTGTGTGTATAATTGTGTCCTCAGGAAGATTTCTGGAAAGCAACAGAAGGAGAAGGAAGAGGAGGGAAATAAAAGTTCTATTAGTTTTGGATGAAATTACACTGACAGCATGATTTGTTTACAGTGTGTTAATTTAACATCAGTCAGAGAGGGGTATATGAGTCATTAAAGCAGAGTGCTTTCACAAGGTAATGCTACACAGATCATTAAGTCCTGTTGAGCTACAGATGCAAAATATTGTCATCACTATGAAAAGCATATTATCAAATTTATCACACGGCCATGTTCTGTAATGTTTAAAATGCAAATATTGAGTATATGAAAACCGGATGATCAATTGCACTTTGAAAGGTCAATATTTGATTTCTCTAGTGGTGAGATGTCCTGCTGCATTTGAACAAGAACTTGGTACAATTTGGACTTATTTCTTTTTCTTAATACATCGTGCTCTGGAATTCAGTTGATGCACCAGTGAAGGTGATCTAATAATATTGTCTCTGATCGCTATGATTTCCTGGGGGTCCTTGATATAATGAATAATTTACATATACTTAGCAGACTTGAGCACAGGACTTATATACTGTAGAACCGCTGCTTTTACCATTAGAAACACAGGTAAGGTGAGAGCTAAGGTTTTACTTTTGTTTGAGGTTTCAATAATTAACACGCACGCACACACACGTACACGCACACACACACACACACCAGCACTGTTTTTCGCATCTGGAGTGCATTGTTTTTCACCACATGCGTAATTGCCTATGCACTTCCAATGAACTTTACAGACCAAAAAAAAAAAAAAAAACGTGCCAGTCTTCACGACGCTACAATAATGCGTTTACGTCTTTGATGCAACGCCACTACACTTGTTCTGTGAAATCGTTACATCTGGTCTCGTTGGTGATCGCGCCTGCAAATGTACAGTAGGCACTCAAGTAAAGCTGCTCAGTGCACAAGCTACGCAGACAGTAAAGAAGGGCAGGCATGCTGCTGCATAGCAGAAATTATTCAGCACCAAGGTCAGCGCCCCATCTGAAAGCTGACGGTTTTCACATTCCATTTTTAGTTATTTCAAAAAAAAAAAAAAAAATAAAAAAAAAAAAATCTAGAGAGGGTTTTTTGAACTCTTGCCTACATGTCAGATATGCACTTGACTGATAATCAACTTCTCCAAAGCTCTCATAACAATATGCACGTTTCCTAGTATTTGCTAAAGGTTAAAGGTAGGCAAAACCTTTTACTTGAATCAGTTCATCAAACAACCGCTGCCGTATAAGTGAAATCACACATTCCGGGGGGCAAGGTCATGGCTTCAGTTCATAGCTTTGGGAAAAACTGACACTAATCCATAAATATTAGCTTTGCTCTCCTGAGGTGCTGGAGTAACTTTTATAGGCTGGGCGGCCCTTTAATCCTCCTTTGTAGCTGCACCCCACTAAGATAGGAAATTGCCAATAACAGACGTGGAAACTGATGGCAATGTGCTCTGAATATGAGGATTAAAATCTTTTTTGAGATTGCCGCTCTGTCTGGTTTAGGTAGAATGATTATCTGTTAGGCAACATAGTGGTCACAGTCGACTAAATGTTAACTAGGTTAAAATGCTATCATCTAGAGTGGGCAAATAACTGTTTACTAAGCTGTATGCAATGTGGCATATAGCTTGCCCGTATTTGTTGACAAATGTGTACGTACATATATTTGACTCAAATCACGCTGGCATTATCTGGCACCATCAAGCATCTACCGTCGTAATCCAGAGTTATTTAAGTACTTGTTAGGTATTCCTTAATTCTTAATGTTCTAGGTAACTCTTAGTTGAGTTTGTTTCTGTAAAGTTACCTGTATGTTTTCATTTTGATTACTACCATTTCTAATAATTTACTGTTTGAAAGAATAAACTGCCCACTTATAACTAATTTTTACACCAAAGTTTTCAGTATGATGTGAACCTTTTCCACTGACAGTAAAGAGGGATTGGAGGTCGTCTCCTCTCAAGGAGCCAGTGACAATATTAAAAACTTTATTAATGTTGTTTATGTTGTGCTCACATGTTGCTCATAAAAGTTGCCACGAAGGAAATAAATGAACTGGGTACCAGGTAGTGTTATTTTAACAGGTCAACCCCTTACACCTCATTGCCATATTGTTAATGGGAACATCAAGGCTGCACATAATAAATAATGTTAGGGTGATAATATGGACCGAACAGCATTGTTTTAGCGGATTAAGAGATTATCCGGGAAAGCGTCAACCAAACACACAGGTGAGATTTATTTCGGGAACTGTCCACACTCTGCTTGTAGAAGCAACAAAACGAACAAATGAGAAGTTTATTTAAAATACCTATACACATGTAAAAGATTAATAAAGAAATAAAATTAATAAATAAAAACAAAAAACCCAGAACGAAATTGTACATTTTTCTAATACCCCCTAGCTGTGAAAACAAGAATGTCTGATTTCTGTTGTCAAGTCCAAAAGCGAAACTGCGTGTTGCTAAGAAAAACACTTGCCAATGCTCAGAAAAGACAGAATAACTGGGAAAGAAGACCAGATGACATCGATTAAATGTAGAGCAATATTTACCTTAAAAATTAAAATACCCTTTATTACTTTTTCAAAAATCTAAAGCCGAATAAATTCAAAACCCTAGAATGATTCTTTTTTGCACTGCTCCTTTCACTGAATGCATTTGACAGAAATGCGTAAGATGTTCACATAGACGGCGGATATAGTGTTTATTTTTCTCAGCAACAAGTTCTGGTGACACTTTTGCTACGAAAAATAATAATAATATTAAAAAAAAAACAGCAGCAAAATATTATTATTTCCTAAAGGGCTGCCAAATCTACTGCTGTGCATGACAAATAATTTAAAAAATAAAACTGGTTTGCACATTAGTTTAAGAGCGCTCCATTTATTCTTAAGCTCTTCGTCACCGTCCACCAGCGGAATGCACATTCCCATTTTCCACTGAGACAGAAGAAAAAATAAAGGGAGCACAGTGAAGTAAAACATGAACTCACCCCTGAGTTAAGGTCGCCGGCACAACGACCTGCTCCGGTGAACTTGGGATAAAACTCCTGCGCTCCTGCTTCTCGACTTCAGGAGCGGCTACACAGCTCTTTCATCCAAAGACGTCTCCAAGTCGCTGCAACGCGCTATGCCTCTCTAGAGACGAGGCACGCTTGTGCCTTTCTGCTCACCGGGGCTCTTTATAAATACAGAGCAACGGGAGACACTGTGACGAGCTCGGAGAGAACCGTGCGCGGGCATTTAAATGAACTGTAGGTGGGTTTAGTTATCTCCGATATCGTCATCACTCAGCATGCAAGTGGTCATGTGCCAAAAAGTGATTCCCAGGGTTTCGTGCTTTTTTTCTT
The DNA here is from genome assembly GCA_015108515.1 of Hemichromis elongatus. Taxonomy (NCBI): domain Eukaryota; kingdom Metazoa; phylum Chordata; class Actinopteri; order Cichliformes; family Cichlidae; genus Hemichromis; species Hemichromis elongatus. Next base: position 34,562 of record VUQR01010147.1, on the reverse strand, counting down.
TCCTTTTTTTCAGTATCTAACATCCTCTTTTTTGGATAAATACCCTCATACGATGGTTAACAGGGATTTATATATAAAATAAAGAAATGATCTGTTTTGCAAATATCCTTATAACTGCATTATTGTTCATGTGTGTTCTACATGTGTTCTACATACAGCAGCCAGTCCTGCCACTTTGCAACTTGAAATGTCTTTACAGAGCTGTCCTGTTACATTTGTTGCAATTTCTGCTGCCATCTTGGTCAGGTCTCTCTTGAAATTGAGATATATAACCTCAATAAGACACATAAATATAAAAATCAGTTTGCCAAAAATGATTGCAGCTTCTACCTTGTGATGGAAATTTCTTTACTGGCTTTAAATGGCTTTACATTATTCACAAGAGATATGTTTGACAGATATATAGACAACAAACTATTGTTTAAATGCCAGCAATGCACTCCTCAAAGAGCCCAGAAGAACAGTGGGCACCGAAAGAGAACAACATGGTGCAAAAAGTGCAAATATCCATACACTTGAATGCTGATTGCATTGCAGTGCATTGGGAACAATAGGGGTTTGGTATCTTGCATAAGAATACTTTGGCATGTGGACTGGGGTAATTAGAGATCAATCAACCAAAGTTCCAGTTGGTAAACCACTCATACTACCACCTGAGCCACAGTCACCCTAAAATGAAAATGACAATAAAAACTTATGGCACGTAGTTGGCATTGACTCAAGTATCATGACTCATCATGATCCTGCAGAAACTCCTCACAGTTCATACTTCTCCAGGAATTACAGTTGGCACTGTAACACAAAAACAAAACATGTTCAGCACTGAGATGTTGAACTTAACAGGTTTTTGCATGTGAAACAAAACATAGTCTACATGCAAATAAATGTGTCATTGTTTGTATGAGAAACAGCTGACTGGTTATAATTTACAAAAATGGTTTTATACCAAAATGAGCAACAATGGCGACTAAAACAGAAAAAAAGCAAATCGCAACACCAACACATTGCAATCTCATCATTGAGACCTTCTTGAGGCACTAATCTAAGCAGAGATTTCCAGGTGTCACTCTTCCCAGCCACCTCTTCCAGCACTTTTAGGTAGAAACCGACGCATTATGAAGCCAGCTGAGAGACAAAAACTCCTCACCTCTCCTGAGGTTTTCTACCAAAAGAACTTCCCTGGACATTATCATGTTATATTTTACTGTAATCCATTTTTAAGCAACAAAGAGGAAATATAATATACATTACATTATTTGCTTCCCGTGTATTTCATTCCTTTGAATTATCATTCATAATTGTATGCAAAAATTCAGTTTGTTTATATTGCAATCTACCAAACTCCTAAATTCCCTGCTGAATTCCAAAATAAATTCCCTATTCAGAGAATTCAGCTCATTTTGGTCTGTGACTTTAACTTACACATTGAAAATGGTTCAAATTGTATTTCCACGGTATTCCTTAATATTGCACAATCCGTTAATTTCACACAACATGTTAACAAATTGGCAAACTGTATAATTATTTACATTTTTTGTGGATTCAACTAAAGAAATGGGACCAAATTAGGCGTTTTTGTGACATCCTGCAAGTAACAAAGTGTCTAAAGATGCAATTTAAAATTTGGTATGTTGTTTGTTTTGTCAAGACATAACACTGGTTCATCCCTTGGATGCCTTAATGAACAAACGAACAAACTTAAGTGGCTTAACAAATGCAGAAATGAAAAGAAAATTCCTGTGAAAATGGCCAAGAAACAATTGTTGAAAGAAAAATGGGGAATGAATCAAATACTAATTAAAAGTGACATTCACATCTTGTAAATGATAGAAACCTGCCCATCTTGGTTATTTTTTTTATTATTTATCTCTTTAAATTCTGTCAATATTGTCCCCAATTTACAGTACAAGCCTTGTCGTTTAAGTATAGAGACAAGAGCCAAATGATGATAACAGTAATAATAATAATTGTTCATTAATTGTAATCAAATTAAAATGTTAAGTTAATCATGATTTTGATTTGAGGTCATATTGTCCAACCATAACTGAAAATAACTGGTAAAAGCAACCAATGTCCACAGAAAAAATGACTTCCAGGAAGCCTGAAATATTGCTCAAGACTGCTTAAGTCTAGCTCTCTGGAACCAAAATCTAAAAGAAATGACGGATGAGACTTTTGCACAGCACTGTATAGTGGGGTTCTTTATATTTAGAGTAAAGATGGACTTGGAATCACAAATTTTGATTGCATCCAATAAGGAAACACTGTATGCATGCAATGTTGTAGGTCATGCTATCAGTTACAAGTTCTCCTTCAGCAGACCACATCTAAGTAGGCTGTATTCCATACAATGTTGGTCTTCCAGTTCAATCTGTTGTCATTGTGGACACCCACATTCCCATGCTAGACGCAGGTCATATAGCTGTCATCTTCCTAATCTCAAAGCTTTGGTCTTTTTTACATTCAGAAGCAGATGATTTCTCCCAGGCCACTTCACAAAACCATCCTCTTGTGACCTTCTCTTTCTGTCCATCAATTATACATGCAACCAGGGTGCCAACAGCAGCAGCAAACCTATCCACCAGGCCTGGCCCAGGCCCTACAAGCAGCCACCAGGCCCAACCAACCAAAACTACGATTACCAACAACAAGTACTGCAACAGGACTGGTTAAATCATTCCTCCTAGTAGAATTTCTGTGTTCAATAATCCGTGTTTTTAGACGATAGGATGTTTCTCATAAATATATATTTGATTGCATGGGCACTGTATCATGTAGACTAGTTTTTAGTTTTGCATGTGATAAAGCCTTTTATGTCAATGATGTTGCCACTAATAGGGTCTTTAAATGATTTCAAATCTTTAGTGTATGGGCAATTAATGCAAAACCCACATTTGAAATTACCTTGTAGATTATTAGTTATCAACGATTTTATTTTTGGGGGGAAGTTTTAAGGTCCCGAAAAGCTCTAACAAGCCTATCTCTAATGCTTTTACTTCTCTTATAAGTTATCATTGGCGGTTCTTTAAAATCCCTTGTAAATTCAGATCTCTGTAAAGGATATGCCAATGTTTTAAAAGTATTTCTTTCATGTTCCTAGTTTTTAGCGGAAAGGTTGTACAAAAAACAGGATTTGTGTTAACTTTTGGAGGTTTCTTAGTTTCTAAATAGAAATTCATGCTTTTTGAGTCCACCTTCTTTTCTGCAGATCTTAGACAAGTATCTTTACAAGGGATTTTTAAAGAACCAACAATAGTTATCTACTGGATATCTACTGAACTTGTTCATATTACCTGGGTTGTCATCATCAGTCATCATGTACTGACAGACTTTTCCCACCATGCAGAGTCCACCAAAGTCTTCCAAGTGCCAAGAAGAACACTGGGCACTGAAAGAGAAAGTCCAAAGAGTCCAAATATGCACACACTCAAATGCCCATGCATGGCAGACATTTCCCATGCTCCTCATTACTGACAGACTGTGAAAGGCTAATGAGGAAAAATACAAGGTACAAAGTGCACAAATCAATACACTCAAATGCCGATTGATGCATTGGGAACAATAGGGGTCCAGTATCTTGCCCAAGGATGCTTTGGCATGTGAGCTGGGGAGGTAGAGTCCTCCCCAGCTCACATGCCAATCTTCAGTTGATAGACCACTCCCTTTACTACCTAAGCCACAGTCACCCTGATATTAAAATGACAGTAAAACTTAGCATTACTTCAAGTATCATAACTGATCATGATTTCCCAGACACTCCTTAGTGTTACAAGTACTCGCATGGCCCAGCAGGTCCCTAAGGTCATGTGATCAGCGCTTGCTGGTTGTCCAGCACACAAGGTTTCATTTTTTTTCTCTTTAAATTCTGTCAGTATTACCTCTAATTTATGCTCACGTCAAAAAACATGCTACCACATGTGTTGTCGTGTGACTCAGTACCTTCTTTCCAGCTGCGACATGGAAGCATCATGGAGGAAAACTCAAACACTAAGCCAACTGGACAACTTTATCAACTTGTAACAAAAGAAAAACTCAATCATTTCCATTATTTGGACACATTTTAGCTTTACTGTAGATAACATCAAACATACAGAAGTAAAACCTGCAGAAAAACAGTTTCAGCAACCAATGGAAAGAAAACCAACCTGTTTCAATATTTGGAATAATGTCACATTACTCAAAGAACTTCCCAGCTTTAATTGCTAACCCTTGTCATTGAATTATCAACAAAGACTAAAATAATACTAATAATAGTAACAAGAAGCACTCCAAGAGTGCAATCTTCTGCCAAGGCAGCTCACTTTCGGAGCAGTATTTACTTTTAAAGGAATAGTATTGCGTTTTGGATATTTCAATTTAGTTTTCTTTGTTCTTTTTAAACATACTTTAAGAAGTTTGTATTGGAGTAAAAATTATGTAAGGGTAGCATAAGAGAAGTTTACAGTAATTATGCAAATAACATGCATGAGTAGGTATTGATTGTACTGAACGTGTTCGTATTGCATCAGTTACCTAGTATACATTTCGCTGAAAAAGAAAAGGATGCGAAATGAGAGAAAGGAAAACTAAAAACTTATGACATATAGCTGACATTACCTGGGTTTTCATCGACGTCATCAGTCATCATGTACTGGCAGACATTCCCCACTTTCCAGAGTCCTCCAATTCTAAGAAGAACACTGGGAGCTGAAAGAAAAGCAAAGGTAAACAGTGCAAATGTGCACACACAAATGCCGATGGATGGCAGACGTTCCCCATCTACGCCATTATTGACAGGCTGTGACAGGCTAATGAGGTTGAGTAGCTTTCTGATATTGTTGTTATAATGCTAGCCTTTGATGAATCATGTTGGTGATTATAAACGACTGAGGGGAATACTGTTTCCCATCTAGATGCAAGTGCCTTAACAATAACTTTAATGTCACTATTAATTAATGATGGAGGCAAGTAGCTCTGTTATTAATGGAAGAGTAGGATCTTAATCTGGTTTTAGAAATAATTTTATTGTATCCATGCTCATATAGGAAGGAACTAGACCATTGTTTTTGATCTCTGTCACAGTTCTGAAGAAAAGTGGTATCAACATGGAGAGAAGTGTTTTGGAAATTCAGCAAGTAATCCATCACCTCCTGTTGTCTTGTCATTAAGCTTTTGACTTAAGACATAGTGTAACTCATTAGCAGATAAAAGTGAGAATATTTTCTATAGATACATGAGATGAATGAAGTTGAAGTTATAAAGGAATGACTGAAAATCGTCTGGATTGCATTTTTCGGTACTAGCTATACATGGTATGATTAATTTGTATCGTAATGATTGTGAGTGTTGCCCAGCCAAATCTCTTGTTATTATGAGCCTTGTGTATGTATGTGGTAATTTGTTCTATGATCACTGCACAATCATTACACAAGCCTTTGCCTTGCATCACCTATCAGTAGATAAGACATGCATACAACATGCAAAACAAAAATATTATATTGCATGCATCTGCACAAGCACACACAAGAACAGCAGGGTTTGACTAAAGAAAAAGAGAGATGTCTTTGA
>VUQR01010147.1:0-17303 GCA_015108515.1 Hemichromis elongatus | reverse complement strand
TATGTGATAAAAAAAAAAAAAAAAAAAAAAAAAAAAAAAAAACAACAAAAAAACTTTCCCCTTTTATGTTCAGCCATCATTTCACTTTGACACAAATGCACGTGCACACACACACACACACACGTGCGCACACACACGCGCGCGCACAAAAAAACATAATACATCAATCACAAAAAAGATTTCATTAATTGGGGAGGGGTGGGGGTGCTGTCACAGTATGAAACCACGTCAAAGGCTTAATCAGGCTCATGCTTTGCTCACATTATTGGTAATAATGGCATTATTGTGTGCATATAAAAGTAGCCAATCAAACAAACAACGGCAAAGCAATTTAGGCAGAACAATTCTAATTCATTTTGTCCAGGGACAGACATGTTTACATTTGAATTCTTTGCAAAGGGAACAGTAGAGTACTATGCCGTGTGTAGCTATGATGTGGCCATGAATTGAGCAGTACAGCTCCCATCCTTAAAAGTGTTCTGCAGGCAGCCTCTGTAGACATTTATATTTTTCTAGTATTGAAGCTTAGGGTGAATGTAGCTTTAAGAGCTTAAGGGAGGTCACTGAAAGCTCTATCTTAATTAGCAAAACATCATCCTTTGAAGATATGTCTCCAATTCACTGCACTATTTAAAAAAGCACACCATCCATGAGTTCTATGTAAATGTTACAGGTGTACTCAAAGACAAAAGATGCGTCTGACTGCTAAATAAATACAAAACACATATGCAAAACTGTCACCCATGATTATTTATGTCCATTGTTTTCATTGCATAGCTATGACGTCATTAGACACCTGCATGTGTGGGGAAAGAGTTTCAAATATTGTCTTATCTTTCGTAAACACAAGTATAAATATTCTGTCCAAATAACACATTTTTTGTCTCTGTAATTTGCTCACATAGCAAGTATACAGCTTCAAAAAAAACAATTCTCATCACTCACAGATTCTAATATTGTAGAAGCAAATCTCTCAGAGATAAACAAAAGCTCACATTCATTTCACTGGATGTAAATATCAGCAGAGGTATTTTAACATTCGTCTCGTGGGTATGGAGTTTTTGGAATTCATTCCATTCTTCTTCACTCACTTGGAAGAGATTAATTTGTCACTCCAGACAAATGGGTGTGTCGATTTCTAAGTTAGTAGACCATGTAATGGAATCAATTAAACTGAGATGCTCTCATTGGAAGGTTTGATTCCCTCCACCAGCACTGCACCTCTCCATTTTTTCTTTTTTCAAAAACGCTGAAAATCAACTGGGAAAATATGGGTGACCAAAAAAGAGTCGTCTGTTTGCTTTCCTAGCCCCTGCTGCTGAGATGCCCTTGAAAAAGGAACTTAACCTCCCAATTGCACAGATACAGCTGCTTAGTGGCCATGATGTCAAGTGTATGAAGCACTACAATTATGTACTGGCATAATCTGTAAGTGCTGTAGGTGGTTGGGTTTTATGGTGGGTTTTATTCTATAACTTATATTGTAGTTGTGATGCCAAAGGCAAATGTTTATATCTGTATTTTAGCAGCGACAGCATGTTTTGTTAAATAAGATCAGACCTTATGGTGGTGTTTTAAGGATGTTTTCCCTTTTACCATTAAAAAAAAACCTTTCAATTGGTACTGTTTGGTTCTTTTTATCGATCTATCTATCATCTGAGCTATTCATTTGCTCCAATAAATTTCAGACCTTTTATTTTATCGTGCTCAGGAATGCATTTCAGTTTTACAGAAATGCATTTTTGTTGCAAATTAGAAGCATGATATTAGCATTTCTAGAGGCCGAGTTTGCTAGTTTAAGCGTGGGACTGTTACTGGTTACAAGCACAGAAATCCAGAAAAAAAAATGAAGTGGTGCAGTGGAAATAATATATAAGTAATGCTTTACTGGGTAGGGTTAGGTTATTTAATATATACTTTTAAGCATATTTTTTAAGCCCCACTGATGGCGAAAAACTATAAATACAATGGTGGCTTTTAGGTTTATGATTCCTTTGGAATTGAACAAAACACTCATACAGCTTTTTCCAGTTAAACCCCTAACAAGCATTGGATTTTGGATTATTTAAATATTCCAAATACATAGTGATAAGATTTCAAACATTAGCAAGTAACATTAGTAAATTATGGAAATGTAGGGTCTTCAAAAATGATTTTCAAATCAGTTAAAGTGTCAAAAATATCAAATCAAAACAAACAAAAACAACAACTTGCAAAATGAAATGGTGCAGTTAAGAATTTTGTAGAAAGCTGCTGTGGAAATGTCCCCCAAGAGCAAAGCTTAAAAAGCTAACAAGGAAATGTTGCACAGTCATGATACTGGAGAACATACTCGCAGCTGAAAATGAGTTGCAAAGTAGCACGAATGGTGGTGTATGGATTGTTGAAACTGTTCAACAGAAAGACACAGGGTGTTTTAGGGAAGGGCTTCAGGCATAGAGCGGAGAAAGGCCTCTCTGTTTGAAAGTCTGCGGTGTGTTTTGTCACCCACTCTGGCAAAGTGGGCCAATACTGACCGCTAAAGGGTCCATTCAGGCATGAGGGGGGACGTGTAAGAGCTGGAGCAAGAAGAAGGAGCAGGAAAGGTGGGGGTTGTGGAAGCAAGGTGGGACAAGAGAGGGTGGGTGGGTGGGTGGGTTGCAGGGCAGGCAGGCAGGCAGGTGGTGGAGCAGATGTGAGCAGAGCTGAGGACGAGCTTCACACAAAGACACTGTCCCATCGATGCCTCCATTACAGCCTGGAGCAGGAAGGGGAAGGAAAACAAAAACAAGATTAAATCTCCATCTTAACACACAGCACCGCAGGAGTCCACACTGTTAGATGTCTAACTGCTGTCATCTAACAATGCAGAACGCACATAAATCAAATTAAACACATCCTTGAACTGCATTCCAGTCACTCTCAAATTGTCACATATTGACACTTTTCAGAATTGGTGTAAGTCTTCAGATCTTGATGCACTGTCAAGATCTGAAGGTTTGTGCCTTCAGATTATTAGCAGATTTTTAGCAGATTTATAGCTGTTATTTCTATATGTTGTACAGATAAGAAATCCAAACTTTGCATCCAAGTGACAATGGATCTTAGTGAGTGTGAGTGGCACTGTTGTTACACATTATCAGCCAGCTGGGCCAGCATAGGGCCTGCTGGAGGGGAAGACAGGGTCACATCCTCCATCCTCTTGGATTATATAAGATTTATTTTTGGGATCTACAGTTCAACTAGTGTGGGTTTGCCAAGTGGATGTCAGGCAGTGAACCACTCTCAGGCTCTTGAGCATGATGTGAAATTACCACAGTTTGACCACCAAAATCTTCTTCCCCAAACATGTCACACAGACTACCCTGCTGGTTGTAATTATTCAGACATTTTCACCTCATTTGACTGGAATATTTATGATGAACATTTTAAGTTTATTTCCCTACTGACTGAGTCCTACTTATGCATGGGATTTAGTGCTTACACACAGGTGTTGCCAGCATGTTTTTTGGGTTGTTTTTTTTTTTAGCTTTAATGCTTAATGAGTATTTTCTAACTGGCACGACTTTTGGCTCAGGCAAACTAAACCTTTAGGACATCCCCATTATATGGCACACTTTCTAGCTCTTCTTCTCTCTTTCTCTTTCTCTCTCGCTCTTGCTCTCTCTTTCTGTTTGACTTCCAAGCCCCCGATCTAATGAAATACATCTCCAGCATAATAAACCATGTGGGTGTCTTTAAATGAATAAAGAGAGCCCTGCAGTCCTTGGAGGTTATGTGGCAGAGCTATTCTAAATTTGCTATTTTCAAAATATTTATGCTGTGTGTTTTTGTAGACCTACATCACATTTGCAAAGGTGAGCACAGAGTTGGCATAATTAGCCTTATTAGGCCAATGAAGTGCCAAGAAGAACATTACATGATAAATAAGCTTTGACACAACTTTGTTTGCATGTTTAGGTGCAACAACTAGTGGCTGGATCAATTTCCAGTCTTTTGAATGATGAACAGGAAGAGTTTGGGGTGTATTGAATACCATATGTGACTATGTTTAGCCAAGAATAGCATGTTGGTTGAGGTTATAGAGAGATTGTAATTGGGGCTAAATATAAATGCTTCAAATAACTTCTTCTGTATTAACCCATACTACAGTTTTTCTGTATCCTTCTATGATAGCAAGTCATTTAGGGAGAAAAACAAATTGTTTTAGCTCATACACCAAAAGAGCAACTACCTGTGCAGTGATTTTTGTGTCATTTTGAAACACATTTAATTCTCATAATACATCTATGGTTACACCCTCTAAATCACTCTGCAATTAAACTTCATTGAAATTCTGCTGAGAATATAGTGTATAATTTTTCATTCCCTTTATTGTAGCGCTCTGTTCCTGTTTTGTGCTGCCACGAGGACCATCAATATTCAGTTATATTGTATATACGTTTAAGAAACGTATATACAATGTTTTTTTAGTTTTATTACCTGCATCGTGTTGCTCTTACAGTATATTTTCTTTATGATTAGCTCTGAAATTAAAACAATCTCAAAATGGAAAAAAAAAAAATTATGAGGACGATGGACAAAATATTACGACGACATCAACAAAGGTATCAACCCAATGCAAAGATCAAAACAAACATTAAAAAAAATTGCAATAACTTTACATTTATAGCAGGCGTGTGATTTTTTTCCATTAATAATGAATAATTTCCTAATTGAATTACATTTTTGCATCAATTAATTTAATATAAAAGCATCCACTTGCTTTTATGCAATCTTGACAATAAGTTTTTAAACCTAATTTTTTTTTAATCAGCGGTTTTACAGTTATGAAATGTTGAGCACAGAAAGAATTACAACTTGGTGTTTACAACAAGTCGGGTTTTACTTTAGAAAGCTGTTAAGCTTGTAAATCTATTGTTCCTTCGGGTTTTGTTAAGGAGCTGTGTTGTTATTGTTTCTTTCTTACTTTATTTATTTGTTTTAATTAGGATCTTATCATGATAGCCATCAAGTGAATTATCCACAATAATCACAGCAAATGAATTCATATCTAATTTAATTACCTCCTGAATCCCTGATGTTTTTAATTTTGCTTCTTATGTCGGTATATACTATGACAAGAAATGCACTGAACCTTTTCAGGTTTTAACACTTTTAAGAACGTCGACAGAAACCAAACATTCATGCTCTGCTGGGCTTCAGGCCTTCCTGAGATTGGGTGATGTGGATTTTTTACACTTCGGTGACTGAGGCTGGACTTTAATGTTGGAGGTAGAGGTGGAGGGCTGGTTGTCCACCTATCTATCATTTCATTTTTCTGCTCCATGCCCTCACTAACTCATTCTGTCTATTCAACCAGTGAGTCACAGGTCTGACACTGTATGACACAGTTACATGCACACACATGCACACACTATCATCAGTATGCCAGTTTGTGCACGAAAGACTGGAAATAAATGAAAGAATTTTTGCACTATTGGAACAGCTTCACTGATGTGAATGCCACCCTACATGTTAAAAGTAATTCTGAAGTATTTAAAGTTGAAATATTCAATTTCCTTGGTTTCCTTATGTTTGTCTAAAATGTGCTATGAATAAGCTTCCAGCCAAGGTGCACAAAAAAGTATCACAGACACTTACTATATACTTATGTATAAAAGTACAGAGTTGTGAAAAATTTAAATAAATGTTCATTGATATCGGTGAACCTTGCATTGTTATTTGATTTTTATCTTGATATCTTCATTAAGTATTGTTAAAGTCAGATGTAAGTGCAGGTGGGTTCCTTTTTTATTGGCTTCCTACAGTATTTGAAATAAACCATTTCTTGTTATTTTAGAAGAGAAAAGACTTCAAGACGAGGACAAACTGATACAGTCTACTGTACTTTCTTTAAAAACACCCTCATATTTCATTCACAGTAGATTATTGAAAACATCAAATATTTAAACTGAGAAAATGCACCATTTTAAGAAAAATATTAGATCATCAAATTGGATGTCAAACCCACATCGCAAAAAAGTCGGGATAGGAGAACAAAACACTGCAAAGGTTGTGCCATCTTAGAGAGGAAAGGTTTCTCAGATGTAAAAACAGGCAGAGGTTCACCAATGTGGAAAAAATAACAGCAAAACCAAAACTGCATCTACAAATTTCAGAAAACTGTTCCTCAACATAAACTTGCAAAGACTGTGAATCATCATCTACAGTACAAAATGTCATTCTGAGAATCTGGTTAAATCTATGTGTTCATGGGAGCAGGGACACATTCATGCTGGATGCTCTTGAGTTTCGGGTCCCCAGTTCACTGCATAAAAAACCGGCACGAGCTCAGGAACGCTTCCAAAATTCATTGTCTATGAACACAGTTTGACATAGCAAGGCAAAAAGCCATATGTGGACATCATGTAGCAACACTGGCATCTTCTCTGGGCCAAAACTCATTTAAAATGGACTGCGGCTAAGAGGGAAATTGGTCTGTGGTCAGACAAATCAAAATTTAAAATCAATTTTGGTAAACATAGACACTGCATCATTTGGACTGCAGAGGAGAGGGAGCATCTGACTTATTATCAGCAATCAGTTCAATAGTCTGCATCTATGATGGTATTGTTGTGTGTTAGTGCCTGCCTGCTGTCCACACCTTTCACTAACTGAAAACATTTGGTGCATTATAAAACAGAAATACAAAAAAAAACCAAAAAAACCCCGACAGAGGACTGCTGAATAGCTTGAATCCTGTGTCGGACAAGAACAGGACAGCATTCCTCACCAAAATTTCCAACAACTGGTCCCCTCACTTCCCAGATGTTTATGGCTTGTTAGGGGATGGTAAACATAGCCCTGTCCCAACTTTTTTGAGATGTGCTGCTGCATTTAAAATTAAAATCAGCTAATTTTTTCCTTAAAAACATACACTTCCGCAATTCAAACATTTGATATATTTTCTATGTTCTATTATGAAAAAAATGAATAAATGAAATTTGCAAATCGTTGCAGTTTCCTTTTATTTACATTTTACTCAGCATCTCAGCTTATTTAGAATCGGGGTTGTACATTATCTAAAGGGCTTTTGAAATGAATTACCCATATATTTTTCATTTTCTAATAAGGCAACGGATAGTGTTATGCACGCAGGCTGAAGCCTTTCCACATGATAGACCCAGCTAAGCTTAGTTTATGGGTGTCATGGAAACAGTTCACTGGTAGAAAAAGTAGAAATAAACCTGTAGATTTCAACTGATGTCTTTAACATCTTAAAATAATGGTTCATTTAACAGATCTTGTTGTGGATGTGATGTTGGTTTTAGCCGATAAGATATTCTTAAAAGAATATCACTTTAAATCGCTTTGGGTTTTACTTCAATTGTGTGCTTCTGATTGCTTCAGTTAATTTTTTTTTTTTCAAAGGATGGACAGCTGGGAATATTCACCAAATAGAGAATACATTTAGCTTGTGAGCACCTGCAGAGTGGCTGCATGCTTTGGCATTATCTCACTGCACAGCATCTTACAATAAAAACACAGGATGTTAAGAATTGAGATGGTGCATTGTTATTTTATCTTCATCTATTTATTATTTTTCCACCATAGAAACAGCACACTGACTAAAGCTACTGTTCTATGTGACTAAGAGCATCTTACGAGCCTGCAAATTATATAAAACAGATATTTTAATTTATTATGAGAGCTTATTAGAACTTGAGCGCAGATCATTGAAACCTACATTTTAAGACATACTTTTACTATATATGACTGAAGCAGGTACATTTGTTTGTGAAGATGTGTTAAAAAATTTAACCAACGTAAAATATGGATAAGGGTTGACTCAGATAAAAGATGTCATAAAAGAAAGAGAAAACGTCCAAAATGAAAACATCTTTTTATTGTCATACACTTTTTAAAGGATGAGTGCAAATAAAAGAGCTTGTGATCAAAATCTACTCATCACTAAGCCATGGACCATAAGGCATCATTAAATACAAGCTTTTTGGAGCTATCATCTACAATACAAGGACGGAATCAAGGAAAAGAAACAACACAGCATCAATGCTTATGCAATTAGAAGGAAAATGAAGGAAATAAATTAAAATGAACAGATAACAAAGGCAACAAAAAACACAACACAATTTATACATTCAAAAGAAAAAGTTCAAAAAATTCACAAGGAATATTATTATTACGGCAAGTGACGATAAAACATTGTCTACAATCTGTTATGTACACTTGGCACTAATGTTATATCTTTGATTGTTGTCCAGTCGGTTTGTTGTCAACTTTAGCATGTGCACAGGTTGTAACTTTTTAAATTTAAATTCTAGTATAATCATTTATATAATCTATAAATATACTGCAACAATCATTCTCTGAAACAAAGCTGTTGAAAGGTTTAGCAAAGCCTGATGTAAAATTTGAGCTCAAACTCCTCAATGGACAACAGGTCATCAGAAAAATGCTCACATACTTTTTATATATAGTATTGAATGATTTTTTTTTTCTTAACAAGAATCAATCTTTGATAGTCCATCTCATGCACTTTAAAGTTGTAAACAGTACAAATATAAATGATCCACTTACAATATTTGAATCCCAGCAATTCCAAAATAGACAGACAGACTCCCAAAAACAGCAGCAGATTGTTTGTATGCATTTTCCAACACTGGCAGATGTGTATATAATGAGGTGAAAATGGCTATTTAACATGACTGGATTGTCTCCACCTATTCAACGCGGCTAGACAGAATCAAGCAGTATACAGCTCAAATTATGCCACAGCTTCCAATTTCATGGTGATATGACTTAGCTAGTTCTCTATAACATACATTTAAAATATATTTTTGATATACAACATGAAGTAGAAAAATGGCCAGGGGTGGTCTTCAGCATTGTGATATGTTTTCTTTTTTTTTTCCTGATATGTTAAAGGGAAAGTTCAGCCAGATTTAAGTTACTCATATGATTGCAAGTTTCAGATTATTTTTAAATGTGCTCCACAGTCACCGTTATAGCAGTGTTGTTGTCGAAAATAACCTATTCAAAGCCATCATCTTAGATGCAGATGGAAAAGCTGTTATGTATAATTCAGCAATAGACCTGACAAAAAAGTCAACACTAAATTATATAGCATTACATTTTGTCTGCTTGCATTCACAGGGAATGCCATATTTGTGTTATATTCATATTGAGCAGGCAGCTAAAAAAAAATCACACTGACTCTGCTGAGTACCAGCTGAGTATTAACTAAAATCTTACAAATGAAAAAAATGCATTTTTTTTAACGATTAACCGCAACTTATGGTGGCAGACATTAGCCAAAAGCAGGTTTACCAATTTATGCAATACTGGAAGAAGTAGCTTCAGCATTGTCTCAGAACTGCTCAACAACAGTTGCAAAGTTCTGCTTTAATTAACTACACCTTACAAGAATACATCATTTGTATGCATCTCTACTCAGATATGAATGCAGTCAAGCTGCCTGTAAAATTCATTTTGAACACACAGCTGATTCCAAGATTATTAATTCAGCCTGGAAGAGCAGATCTTAAAAACCTGCCATCCACGAATAGTGCAGAGGGAGTGGTATCGATAAATAATCAAGATTAGGAAGAATTTATTTGAAACGTTCAGTTTCAAAGTGAAACTGCTTTTAAGTAACCTTCTAATCTCTGAGACATCTTATTTTTCTATTTTTAACCCACATTTTTCTCAAACCATGTCCAACAGTCACTTCAGTGCAGAGATGGGGATTTTAAGCTTTTTAAACCTTTTCCATTGGATACACAAACTAACTGAGAAAATTAATGTGTTACTTGTTAAAATTTGTGATTAGGGTATACAACGTTTAAAATAACTTAAAATTACTGTACTGACTACAATGTAACAAGCTTTAGATCTATATCTATACTGTATTATCCTTGCATCTGCCATTATCTATATAAAGTAAAATAATATACAATGATTTATGGAAACTGGGGAATGGTTTTTGGGGGGCTCAGTAATAGCACTACTGAAAGGTAATTAGTTCAGCTGACGAACACTACATTTCAAGTGTCAGCAATTTCACAGAACATCGTCAAGTAGGGGATTCCTGGTCTGACAGGTGGGTTTTTTTTCTTCTTTTTTTCCCAAAGGCTGTTATTGTTCAAACATCTAGCTTATGTTCACAGGCAATATTCAAAGCACAAGCTGTTTAGAGAACAGTCTCCCATCAAAGAGCTGCACCAATGCATCCCCACACAAACAGGGATGCTGGCTTCTTCACATTCAAATGGTACGGTGTAAATAAGAGGGCATTTTCAGTTAGACAAAACATTTGAGACAAAGATGAAACCTGGACATCCGCACATGAGACAATGAGGTAACACACTGACAAAATGGTCTACACATTTGACAGACATAAGGAATGGCCAGACAATGTTATGAATATATACAATATGTGATGTACAACATATACATTCATTCGAAACAAACGAGAATAAAATATGGAAAAAAAACACAAAAAAACTACATTTGTTCAAAAAAAAATTTTTAAAGTCCAGGATGATGTGATCTGTTTGAAATTACAAGCAAGATACAGCCAAGAAATAAATATAATGACGGGAACAATTAATAGTAAAAGACGAAAAAGATAAAGGAAATATATCCAGTATGGTGTGAATCAAACCAAAGAAAATATGAGTCCCGACTGCTTTGAGAAACTGGACAGTCAACGTATCTGTACACACACATGCCAACATTCCATGAAAATACACACAGCACGGGCAGTTTTCATCACTGGGCTGGCTTTTGGATTCAGTGCATTCTTTAAGGAGGTGGGTTATTTATGTGGAGTTATGGCGGCTGCTTTTTTATACTTGCTGATTGTTTGCTGTTATATGTCCCTAACTTATTTGACATACTCAGCTGACTTCCAGAAGTGCCCTGGGTGGGAAAGGCGGCGGTTCCTTTTTGGCAACTTTTCCAGTAAATCTACCAGCTTGGAGAAGCTGGGTCGCTCCTCTGGCTTGTACGCCCAGCAGAGGAGCAGAATATCCTGGAAAGCAAAGAAACAGGAAAAAAAAAAACAAATTATTTGATCTTTTACAGATGTTTATGTGATGAAAGAAACAGGTTGTCTAAAAACTTCAGGAAGCCAGTTGGTGTAATTTGGCCTGATGATCTGTAACACAAGCAGACTCAGCAGTGGTTGTGACTTACAACATATTAGCTAACCAAAGAAGATTGAAATTTGTTCCTTAGGCTGGCCTACACAACCTCAGAGTGCAATCTGTAAAGAAATCTTACCGCTCAAATGGCATTTAAAACTTTACAACCACATAAAAAACTAGCACGCAAAGGCAAAGTTAAATAAAATGTTCAAACAAAGACTTTTTCCAACCTAACTGTGAAATCTTACACTGTCATCTTATCAGAGATGTTTCAATTTCAATTAAAATCATTCTTCAAATAAATCCAACCTGCGTTTGCTTAAACTTGTTACAATGTGAGGAGAATCAGGACACTATCTCCAGTCGCCTTTCTCACATTACTGTAAACCCAAATAAGATGACTGAACTCAGACAAATTAATGCAAATGATTGCCTTTAATTTTTGAAGTTGATGAACTTGAAAGTCAAGTGTTTATGCTACATGTAGTATTTAAATACTGTTTAATTTAAGTATTTACAAAGTCATAAGCTCTTCTTGAGCCCAACTTTTAACATACTCACACTTGGTCAGGACAGACAGTTATTGCATAATTTGGCAGATGGGAGAAATGTGCCTTTTAACATATGCTTTATATGCTGTGGAAGACTGCATTTCAACCCCAGTTTTTTTGTTTGTTTGTTTGTTTGTTTTTTTACTAAAACCTAACGAAATAGTAGCAGAAGAATCATAAGTAAAATAAAATGCAAAAAAGAGGAAAACAAAAAAGTCATCCCAGTTGGGACTCAGACTCTGATTTGAAGCCCATGTGATTAAACTATCTGCCACCTCACCTGCCTCCTAAGGCAATGTCATGACAAATTTTGATTTTCCTCACATCGGAAAGCAATGCTACATGGATATCCCTAACAGCTGGACAATCATGGAAAGGGGCTAGCAGCTGCATTAACATTTCAAACAAAGCATCCATACATGCTAAGTTGTTAATCAGAAGTGAGGGAAGTCATCGTGACTATAGTCAGGTCAATAAAAATTTATAGCATTTCATGGGAGAAATAGATAAAAACCTGCATAAATAAATACTATAACGTAAAAAATTACTTATATTTATTTCTTTATTTTCTTTCTTCCCAACTAAATATTTAAAAAGATCTATTAGTCCTTTGACTGGCATGAAACTTTAATGGTAAGTGATGACTCATGCTTGACAAGCATCAGTGCAGCAGCTCAAGGTTCACTTCACAGGTCTTCATTTTAGCACCGAGCAGGGTATCACTCTGTACATTATTGTCTGTTCTAACATGGGGACCGTTATTAAACCAACAACCATTCATGCTATCACAGCATCGCTATTCTAACAGGAAGAACTACAAAACACAACTTATGCAAGTGAACTGTAAACATAATTTGGTCTATTATGACAGAGCACTATTATTAAGAAACAAGTGAAGACAGATAAAAGAAATGGTACAGCAAAATGAAGTTATACTTGAGTTTACTTAATCTGCAAAATCACAAGTTCTCTTACATAACAGTGAAAAAAAAATGTGACAGAAATTATATTTAAATTAGCAGAATGTTTTGAAAAACTTCACACTACTTAATCTTTTTAGTACTTCAAACGTTTTAGTTTACAATAACACACAGCTGGAGATAATTCACATCAAATGCATTCTCTAAAAATAGTAAACTTGGTTAAGGCAGGGGTGCTTCATGGGGAGACAATTAAAGTAGACAGCTACTTGCTCTCATGGGATCAATCACACATTACATAAACTTTGCAGAGGGGTAAAGACATTTGGACGTCTACACTTTTACATAAAGCTCTGACAGATGATGTATCGCAGGTGTGAAAATGGCTTTCCTGTCTTTATCAAGCAAGGTAATCTTTTAAGTATACTGTGAGTCAAGGATTCAATGAGTGCTTAAACACGAAAATTATAAAATAGCTGATTTTAAAGGAAAGGGTGATTCATAAATAGTGAAAAGTTAAATAGAAAAAAGCTCTTACTAATATCTCCTTCCCCATGCCAGTTTGTGCAAGATTGGGCTTCATCCCACTGCCGATCTGCCATATGATCACCTCTGCTGGTTGACTCTTATAAGGCCATTCACGTGCATGTAACTCAAACCAGATGGTGCTGAGAAGACAAAAGCAAAGTGGAACAGTGTTTTAAACGATGTGGTCATAAGAATAATAGCGTCTTCAAAAGCCACCTATGGAGGATTCTTATCCAGGCAAGAGCAAACACAGCTTTAAAACTTTATTTTTTCGGTTGAATAAGCAGCCGTAGATGACGAATAATTGGCTTGTGATACGTGCAAAAGTATGATTTTGTGGATGACTTTTTGTCAATTTAAATTTTTGAAAAACAATTAAGCTAAAAAACAGCACATTTTTAATTACTACTCATGAAAAATTAGCATTCCCTACCTTCCCTGTGCAAATGAGGTGTTTTCATTCTGCTCCCGTGTGTCGAGTTTGAGTAGAATAAAAATAGCTCTTTGCCAGGAGTAAGGGGAAAAAGATGATGGCTGATTGTGATGAATATGCAAAAAAGCCATGAGGGTCACCTCTAGGTAACACAAAGGCTAGCAGAGCAGCTGGACATGGTGCACCAGTGTTGCACTCTTCTTCCCTTTGGAATAATATAGTGATGAGACCTCCATATGGGGAACCATCTGAGAAAGCAATTGTGTTAGGAGTCAACAGAGCAGGGTCCACCCCCTCAAATGAAGCAGTAATGTCACTGGAGAAAGAACAGGAGCCTGGGGGGCTTTTTTAATCAAGTTAGGATGAATTTAAAATCGGGCTTCATAGGTGGAGCTGGAGGACACCTTGGTTTGAGAAACCTGAGTGACACTCAGAGAGGCAATCTGTATGTAATAACAGAACGAATCACTGAGATGTTTTCAACAAAAAGGAGCATATGGAAAAATGCATCACGCATCTGATCACACCTTCAGGCACAAAACTTGCTTAGTTTCTCTTCTATTCAGACCTCCTGCTTAGTTGACTCCTTTAGTTTCTCACCATCACTATTCAACCTGCAATTACTCAATCACTTTTGCAAATTTCCAAAGGCAACCTCCTCTTGGTTCACATTATTTGCTCAAATAAGATTTTAACACACATGGGTACACCAGTTGCTAATCAGTGTGCATTATTATACTCCAATTAGTTTTTCCAGTGTTCTGCTGTCTTTCAGCTGCTATTGCTTATTTGTACATCACCCAATCCCATCTTATCCCATCTCTATCATAAATATAGGTCCAATCACTCAGTAGTTCAGTCAAATCACATAGATTAAGTGTTCATTAATCAGGTGAACAATGTCAAGTGGAGTCTATGCCAAAATCATAATTTTACATAATTGGGTTTTAACACTGTTAATCTAATTCTCAGTAAATACTGAGGAAATGGATGTGTAAAGGCTGTAAATAACATAAAAATGTCATTTTATACATCAAATCCCTATATTATACATGGCTTTGTACACTAGTCTTTGTACAGCAGTGAAAATCTATATCTATAATAAGATCTTAAAAGTGTTAATGAGAGTTGCCTCATGTGGTGCAGGGTATTTATTAAGTTCACACACATATTTGGAGTTTGTAAACTCTCTTTGTCAACAGTCTGCTATAATCCTCCAGGCTCGGATACCGTCTGGACAAACAAACTAGGGGGCATCTGGTAAGAGGACTCTCACCCAAAAGCAAAGACATCTGACTGTTTGGAGAAAGGAAGCTTGTCCTCTTCTGTTTCTGGAGAGAGCTGCTGGATGATTTCAGGGGCTAGGTGGCACAACCAGCCGTTGGGGATCCTCAGTTTATCTTCTCTGCGGCTGTAGAGAGAGAAAATGTGCAGATGGAGACTTGTCAGGGCTTATTGATCTACTGTATCATGCTGCCAAGCTATTACACGAATTCATTTTCATTATAGTACACTGTAGATACAAAAACCACCAATAAGATGAATCTGTGATGCTTTTCAATTACTGTTTCATATGAGTATGTTTAACTGTTACAGTGGGTTTATCTTTAAAATAAATTGGTGATGTGTAAACGACTGTTTTTGCAAGTCACACTGCAGGAAATTAAGTCTTGATCACAATCTGTGTTAAACTTGGAAACAAAAGTTTTGAAGCGCATCAGATTGTGGATTTAAAATCCACTGAATCGTAATGCTACAATATAAAAACAAGAAAAAGAGATAAACAAAGACTTGTCATTGTCTTACAGCTCTTATGTTTTAACAATACAACAGTAATATGCACAGCTCTGTGTGTTAGCCAAATTCCAACCCGTGCTAAGATGGCACACTTATGTTATGCTGATAATGGCAATATATCCAAATGTCAGCAGATGTTGTTGGGATGCTAGTGGGTGAAATTACACAAAGTGCTCTGGCTAGTATTCATCATAATTCATCCAAATAGATCCGTCAGCTGCAAAGGTGAAAATTTAATAAAATCAATGCTTCAAAGCATATGACAGGGAAATAATCATACTTTTTTTCGCCAGTGTGCATTGTCAATATGAAGAATTTCAGCATATCTAAAGCTGAGATATTAACTGAATCTGGTCTCCTTGTTTTGCACACAAACAGTATAAAATTACTTTGCTTTTAGATGGGATGTTATGTATTGTAGCTAGTGACTAGCTGCAGTGGCCATGAAGATCTTTCATCGTAAAAAAGCTCTAATTACCTTCTATAAACATGATTCAGAGGTATTTGTATTTTTTTTTTTTTTTTTAATTTGGGAATGACCAGCTTTCTCCAGTTTATTCCAAACTAAGCAGCTTCAAATGAGATGCCAAACAAACTGAAAATGTTGGTTTTGTTGCTGTTAATGTATTTGCATCTGGTCTGCTTTTAAAAACACTGAATGTAACCACAGAATCAAAATGACTTGGAAGTAATCCCTTTCAACTAGTGCAATTACTTGAAGTGCAAGTACATCATAGTTTGGAACACCATATCTGTTTTAATGATAATGATCTCACAGTAGGCTTCCAGTGTTTATGCTATACAAAACTCATTAACACATGGCTCTAGTGCCTAGATGAATTTTCGGATTTGAGAGAGATGAACATGCAAAAATCAATATGGATAAAATACTCTCGCACGCTCAGGTGTATGAACTTGAGCATGCGATAAACTTTATACTTCATAAACTTTATACTTCTGCTGTGATCAAATATGCTCTACACATAAGTTTTGTTAGAACAGAATAATTTTTCATACATTTAAAACTTTTTTTTCCACTATCCTTAAAACTTTGGTTCTCTTTCAGAGGCCTGGGAGCATAAGGGTCCTGCGCAGCATTGCTGTTCCTAGGACTTCGCTCTTTCGGAGATCTCAGATGTCTTTCCTGATATCTGTTGGAGCTACTTGCCCAGTTTGGAGGTCATTGATTTTACCCTTCTCATTTTCTCAAGCTTCTTGTAGATCTTATGTTCCTTCTTCCTCGTATCGCAATCATTTTGTTTAGTTATATCTATTCATACAGCCTTCTTTCTCTGCTTGTCCATGACTACTATATCCATTTGGTTAGCATCACCGTATTGTCCATCTGTATCTGGAAGTCCCACAAGATTTTCGCTCAGTCATTCCCAACCACCCTAGGGGGCATATCCCATTTTGACCTAGGGACTTCCATGCCATTATTGTCACGGTTCTGGGTCTTTGTGACCCAGCATTTTGAGTTATTGTATTTCTTATATTATGGTTTATGTTCCGAGTCCTTGTTTATACTGCTTTGATTATTATTTCCCTCGGTTTCAGTTATGGTTGTCAGGGATTTAGTTCTTAGGTTTTTGTGTGATGGCTTCCCTGTGTTCAGTGTTGTGTCTATTGTGCTTTTCAAGTCCCTATGTCTTCCGGCTCCCCAGTCTGTTAAGTTTACTTGTCTAAGTTCAGTCAGTGTGTTTCCTGTTTTACTTTGAAGGTCTGTGTCTCATGTCAGTGTTTCTAGTTTTGCTTCCCTTGTGTCGTCCTGCCTAATCACTCCCAGCTGTGCTCTCCTCCTGTGTCTCATTCCCCTCGTTATCCCTCAGGTTATTTAAGCCCCGTGTTTCTCTTTGTCAGTGTCATGTCCTCCATCATAGCTGTGTGTTATGTGCCTTGTATCTTCCATGTGTTTGTTATTAATTTCCCAGTTTAGTTTTGTACT
>VUQR01010146.1:0-21821 GCA_015108515.1 Hemichromis elongatus | reverse complement strand
GGTACAAAGAGAAAAAACATGATGGGATGCTGTGATTCAGAAAAGAAAAGAAGATGGGGCCGAGATGTAGCTGATTGCTGTATTTAATTTTTTCTGCCTTGGGAAAAACTGTCTCTCTCCCACAGACATAAGCATGCAGAGTCATGCCCAGTTTTACAACTGGGTTTGTGTTTAATTAAAAGCCAGAACAATTTTGTCCAGTTTAATTAAATGCAGACTTAAAAGAGAGCAGAAAGTCACATGTCATAATAAATCTGAACATATATATTCAGTCAGAATGAGAGGACGCTCCTAAGCTGTCCTCATGCATACCCATCTGTATGCCGGTGCGTGTTTCTGACTGTATTGTCATTCTTAAGATGAGGCTGTGTAACCACCCTCCAGCTACACTGACATTTTATTATTTTTTGAATTATGGTCGTCTAATTTCTGTCGCCTGACTTCTTATTGGCATGTCATTTTGTACTTCGTTTTTCCTTCATTTTTTTATATGAATTTTCCAATGCGGGGATGTAATGGGAAATAGAAGTCTAAGACCTGCCAATTTGGATCAAACGGAACAAGCCAATGTTACGCCATACTTTTTCACATGTAAATAGTACATATGAGGGCATTTGTGAATGGAAAACAAAAGATACTCCATAAAGAAATTCTTTTAGCTCAACAAATGCTTAGATCTTAATTGGTCTAAATTCAGCTCTGCCGCCCCCTGAGCGTCTTTGTCTTTGACTGTTAAATTGGTGAATTTAGATTCCCTCAAACCTCCCAGGCTCTCTCCTCCCTCAAACACTCTCTGTCTGTTAATCAGCATGTGCTAGGTAAAACAGATGTGATAAAATGGGCGGGTCAGTGCACTTAATGAGCTTAACAGCTATAAATTACATTATGGAGCTAGGTGAAGATGCAGAATTCATCCCCGCAGTGAAATAAGTGAGAAAGAAGAGAAGAGAGGTTTGGTTAAAGCCTAGTTTTTCAGTGAGTGAGATCCACACGAAATCCAATCGGCACACATTGACATACGCTCACACAAATAAAGTGTCAGTGTCGGGGTTGAGGCTCTGGCTCTTGAAGATGTTCTCCTGGGAAATCACGCTGAATAAATTTAGACCTGAGGAATTCTGTCTCTGTGTGAGTGCGTTTGTCGGAGTATCATGGAAAAACCACACGTGATCCCACTCCTTTCAATAAATATTTCAATTAGCAGTTCCTAGAATTCTTTATTGTATATTCAAGCGCTTCCATATACTTCATCACTGAATGTACAGTAAAAAAGATTTTTTCTCCTGTCCTTTATTGAGATAAGACAGAAGGGAAGAAAGCCGGGAAAGGCACAAAGTAAATAGCCTTAGGGCAGATTTGATCCCAGGGCTCTGCAATAGCTTTATGGCTTATGGGGTTGCCTGCTCAACCTGGTGAGCTACACCAGCACCTCCATGTTTAAATGTTAATGAGTGCCTCAACACAACTATATTTAAGGCCCCGGTCACACAGGCCTAGAGACAGGTTGGCAACCCCCTGGACCCACCACCAGTTGCTAGGGAAAAATGAGTACTCCCTGACAGTTATGCTAGTGGTTGCTGGCAGTCGCTGTGAAACAGATTATCAAAGCCCCATTCATGCAGGACCAGAGTCCAGTTGCTAGGAGGTTAGCTAGTGGCTGAAAGATGCTTGTCTGTTTTATTGGTCGAAAGAAGTTGCAAAGAAGTATGCAGCACTACACTGAAAACATATTTCTGATTGCTTTGGCTGCTAGTAGATCGTTGTGGTCACCTGCTGTTTGCATAGAAGATGCTGATTTGCCTGCAAACGCCCAACAACTACTCTCTAAGAAATAGTGAAACTGTGATAAGTGCAATGCATGCAGGGAACAGAGACCATCCATCTCCAAAGTAGGTCTTTTGAAACATGTTGGTTTTGGTAGTAAGGCACAACTTTTACTTTGAAGGTGAATGGGCTTCCCTTCTTCTTTGCTAGTAACCAAAGCAATCACAAGGAGGTTTATGGTCTTTCCAACAGAGTTCACATAACAACGGCAAGAAGCCTCCAACAACCACTAACCAGCTAGTCAGGGAGGACACATTTTTCCCTAGTGATCGGTGGTTGCCAGGGGGTCGCCAGCTGGTTGCTACGCCTGTGTTACTGAGGACTAAGCTGTGGATCCTGATAATCACACTGTTTGTGTTTCTTTTGGTATTAAATACGTAGCAGCATAGTGAATTAATGATGCTGAATGTTTCCTTATCAAACATTACCATGTTTCTTCAGTCTTCTTTTAGTTTGTTGGCAAAGACACTGCAGTGTGCTTTCAATCAACTTGCCCAAATCAAGTTGCACTTTTCAGATTTCTACAGCATCAAATGATGAGTCAATTAGGCAATTACTCCTCAGTGTGAGACATGAGAAACGTTCAGTTTTGCTCAATTGCTTAGATACGTCTCTTGAACCTTTTGCTATTTTCTGAAAACCAAAATCCATTTTCCAAAGTTCTTACTCAAAACTTGCACAGTCAAAATAATAACCCTACTGAGCAGCCATTACACACTTTAAAATTTTGAAAACACAATCTTTAAAACATGTAACTCAAGTCTTTCCAACTCCATGTGGTGTTTTTGAAGTTCTTTTAGGAAAAACAGAACTAATTCTACCAAATTTTGCTGTTCTTGAGCCGATTTGTAGTTGCCTTCTTCCTCAGCTCAGCTGTACTTGACCAGTAGAGTCTGATCTCTGATAACCTCAGGTGGCAGAAGTTGAACACAATTACGCCACACCTGTTGTTGCTTGCACGCAACTGTGCGATGTTATTAATGTGTTGTAATGCAACCTATTTGTGTGAGTTCAGAGTGAACAGGCTGCACACTGAGTTGAGGGCAGACTGTATACCACTAGTGGATAGAAGCAATATGAGAGGCAGAGGAGGAACGGTGTGTGTAAGAGGTGCTGGATGAGGACGAGGAGGAGAAAAGCACGGCTGAGAAGAGTAATTTCAGATGAAATTTCAGTGATTGTGATAGACCATGTTTGAGTTCATGGAACGGGAAGCAGGACAGAAAATTATATGTGGCCCCCAGTGGAAAAAGCAGGTAACGTCTGTGATTTCCAAATAGCACACGGTAGGACGCTTCTTTTATGTCGGCATGGATGTTTAGAAAAAAACTTTCAAAACATGGCAGTTTTGAAAGAATCAATGTGAGCCTTTCTACCATTCACCAGATCCTGGGTGCAGATAAAGTGTACGGAGTATCCTTTAAGGCAGGATCAGGCCAGTGTGTGTGCCCTCTAGATCAATACAGCACAGAGATGTGAAGCTGGTGCCGAAGGAATTGCTCGTAGACTTTGAGTTTGGAGTTACACTTCCAGAGTGGTTTAATATGCATTTCACTTACATTATACAGTGGGCGAAATCATTATTTGATCCCCCTGATGAATTTTGGAAGTTTTATCGCTTCCAAAGACACGAAGAAGAGCCTCTAATTTTTATGGGAGTTTTATTTTAATGGGGAGAGAAAGAGAAAGAACATCAATCGAAAATTGAAAAAAGTTATGAATTGATTTGCATGTCACTCTGTGGGATAAGCATAGTGGTTAGACGTTCCTTGTAGTTGGTCAACAGGTTAGGATGGATTTTGGCTCACTCATCTTTACAGAGACTCTCAGAAATGTCTATAAATTAGGTTTCTTGGCTGCTGCTTGGCAACTCGGAGGTCTAGCTCTCTCCACAGATTTTCAGTAGGATGGAAGTCTGGAGACTGGCTTGGCCAGTCCAGGATCTGGATGTGCTTCTTCTTTAGCAACTCCCTTGTTACTTTTGCTGCACGGTTTGGGTCTTTGTCATTTTGGAAGACCCATCTTTGACCCGTCTTCAGTGTTCTGGCTGAGGGAAGGTGGTTCATGTCCAGTATTTTACGATACAATGCTGTAGCATTAGCAGAAAACCAGAAGCATAATGTTTCCACCTCCATGCTTGACTGTGGGGTTGGTGTTCTTTGGGCCATACTCAGGATACCTCTCCCTCCAAACACAACGGGTCGAGCTGATGCCAAAAAAAGAGCTCAATTTTGGTTTCATCTGACCATATCATTTTCTCCTAAGCGTTCTTTAAATCATTTAGATGTTCACTGGTAAACTTAAGAAGGGGCTGCACATGCGCCTGGGGACCTCACTGCAAGATTTCAAATCATTGTGTAGTCGGATGTTACCAGTGTGAACTTTCTCATGATCATCCTCGCTTCCATGGGGCAAGGTCTTCCATGGAGGTCCAGACTGAGGGCGACTGATTTTACATTTCTGAATAAACACACCAGCAGTTGTCACCTTCTGTCTCTAAGCTTCTTGCTGATGTTCTTGTAGCTTATTCCAGCCTTGTGCAAGTCTAAAAATATTGTCCCTGATGTCCTTTGACAGCTCTTCGCTCTTACTTATGGTGGTGCAGATGTTATAAGTTTCGGAGGTTTATTGCTTGAAGTGCTTAGTAGATTTAAATATTCTAATTTATTTTACAGAAAAGGAATTTGTGTGTTTTTGGTAGAAATGCATTTATTTTATGCGGTTTAGTTTTCTCTGGTCCTACATGCCCATTTTTGATGTAGTTTGCAATAAGTGCTCTGTAGTGTTTTTATTTAACACTCGCCGTGTGTATGATCTTTAAACATGTTTGAGCACCATGAAGCAGTTTTGGGAGGAAATTATGTTTGATTTTGCCTGAGGAGTGAGTGGTTTTATGAATTTAGTTCCAAAATTGGGTTTTGTGTTTACAGTTTGGAGAAAGAAGATGGAAGGTTTCAAGAGGTTTGCTTTTTGCAGTTATGAGAGGCACTTATATTTGTGTTTATTTCTCTCTTTCGCTCTCATATAGTATCGATTTAGGTTGTCATAAGTGGCATGTTTTGTGAAATACATACATATCTTACAAACACACAGACAGAGGCTAATTTCACATGTAAGCACTGCCCTTCTTATAACTAAAGTATTCAAACAACCAGCGTTCACAGTTGTAGCTTCTTTTGTTCTTCTGCTGTTTTTTAAATGCAGTGTAGTTTTAAAAATACTTTAAATGTAAGTGCAGCGTGAATTATTTGTACAGCACAGGCTCTACAGAAACAAGCTGACTGTTTAATAACAACAGACAGTCATCTAACTTCATGGTGCTTTATTCTCGCTTTGATCTTATTGATTTGATTTCATTGTCAGGCTCTCTGAATATTTTTGTTTTGGGGGGGGGTTGGGTTCCATCCTCTGACTTGCTGAAAACACCCGTAGCATCACTAAAAACATCATCCTGTGTTTCCTGCCTGGCGGCATCTGTTGCCAAACTGACAAGTTCAAACGCCTTCGAAATCTGAGTGCAACGAAAATATTTTCTGTTAGCATCTCTCCCACAACATCTCCTTCCAAAGTCAGCTCTTCCCATTATGATCTCCTGAAAGGCAACAGCAACGCAAAATCTCTTTGTAAGTGAGTTTCTGTGTGCTCAAGTAAGAACACTTTTAGCTTTTGCGCGTTTGTGATCGTGTGTGCTTGTGTACCAGCGCGCTGCATGTTTGTGGCATATTGATTGCCACTGCTATGTGGGGAAATGAGGATGGATCAGTGTGAAGAAGGAAGAAAAGAAGACAATACACAAACAGTGAGAGTGGCAAAAAGAATGAAAGATACACAAAATGAGCTACATATCAATCTGAGACAGGAGGAGAGATTTATTTAAGCTCTCTGAATCCTCTTTCCTTTCTGATGCTTGTATTCAATGTTTCCCTCCCCCATTATGAATTCCAAATGATCCATGTACCAAATACTCTTCTCTTGACAGAGTCTTAGTTTGAGCAGTGTTCCCGTCTGAGACGGAGGAGTGCTGGAAGGAGGCATGTTTTGCTTTGGGAGTGCGTTGTTGTGTTTTCTAAACTCTTTTTCTCTGCGTGTCTTATTCGTTCCTTGCAGAACAATCACTTTGGACAATCAGCTGGTTGTCTTGGCAACCGCCGCAACGGACGCCGGACGTTATCATGTAGACGCGGTGAACGAGCTGACCGGCGAGACTGTGACAAGCCCTGCTGTCTACCTGAGCATCTCAGGTAAAAAAATAATAATAAAAAAAAAATTGATTATAAAAAATGTGAAGCGTTTGTATTTAATAAAAGAGCAAACCATCTGGTAAACACTACTCTCAGTATTAGCATTAGTTTGGTCTACAGTCACACCATCCAGCACATTTCAGTCCCTCAAAGACGCCCATTTTATTTCGTGAATAATTCTTATTTGATTTTATTTCACCTCTTCATCTTGATTAGGCTGTCTGTAATATCACTGGGGTTGTTGTGTTGATAAATCTGAATCCCCTTTACAGAACATAACTCCCTTTGATTGATATTGAAGGCAGTTTTGAGTGTCAGGCTAATTACTAAACCTGAAAATGAGCTGCAAAAGATATGAAGAGATGATTAAAGACATATCTGACACATCACAGAAACAACGTACTTGTGCACACATTATTATTTGCAAACTAAAATGCTGGAGGTCTTGGCTCATCATTAAGTAGAGATGCTTGAATTATTGATTTGATTATTAAAATCTCAAATTAGAGATTCCAGCAACCAAAAATTAACATAATGTAGCCGGCAGGAGTTTTATTAGAGAAGCATCGCCACTCACATGGTGAAGCCGAACAACAAATAAACTCACCATCACAGAGTGATTTTTAATGAGTCGTACATGTTTTGGTTCCTAGTAGGGAGGAACCAGCTTGAAGAGAGATCAGGAACCAATAATAGATCTCCTTTTTGGCCTTTGCCATGTCAATAATCAAGTGAGACATAATTTGATAAGAGATTTGTTGGTCTTGAAGCTTTGAAAATTTGGGGTGTTTCCAACTTTTGGTCCAAAGGAAACCAGCTGTCAGAGCCCGACCTTAAGGTAGGGACAGACATTTATGTGAGCAATAAATATTTAAAAAAAATCAGCATCAGAATGGGTCCAACCCAATACTAGCAAGATGTACTTAATAAAGTGCCTGGTGAGTGACTCGGTGAGAAACATGTATCGGCTTTGAGTCTTGCTCACGTGTAATGTGTAGACTGTACAGGTTCCATACCTTCCTATCCATGATCTCCCCACTCTAAATGCTTGTTTCTCCTTGTGGTTGATGTTCATGTGTGTTTCCTTGAAACATAAGAAGTGTTAGTTGTGTTGTATACTTGACTGTACTATGTTTTCTTGTTATTTTGAGCTTTTTGTTTCCCCTTGACTGTCAAAAACTACCACAGTTAGATCTTTGTTTGTGGTTGATCCACTCGTTTCAGTGAGTCTGCAAGCTTTCACTGCACTTTTACTTGTAAAAACAGCATGCACTTACAAAATGCCATTAGTAACTATTGCTGATATCCAAGCTGTGTGCAGTTCACTGTTGTGAATGACAAGCAGCTCTTTGTTCATTTCTCCGGAAACAGGCTTCAGTCAGAAGAACTGCAAAGTTTGATGGATTTTAGCCTCTCTGTGTGTTCCCGTCTCTGTCGTGGCCTTTATCGCTGAATCACTTTATTGCTGTATGCCTCTCTCTCTATCTCTTCTCCTTGGAGGCCGGAGGATTGACTCTACTGTCTAACAGTCCTTCACTTGAAGTGTTCACCATGGTTAAATGAAAGCGAGAGGGAGGGAGCGAGCGCTCTGTCCCTCGTGGCTGTATAGAGTTTTAATTAGATTCTCTTTACAGGGTTGTATCCTTTGGCATCCTTTGTCGCAACTGCACACACACACACACACACACACACACACACACGCACACACACACACACACACACAATCAAATAAATTTAGGCACAGTACCTTGTTACAGCTGTCAGTGTGAAGTGCTCCCGTGGGCATTTTTAGGAATAGTAAGGGTATAGTTAGGTTTCACTGATCAGTCTTCGGCCAAAGACATCTGTGTATGTGTGTGTGCATGTGTTTGTGTGTTTGTTTCTGTTCATAACTGTGTTTCCTACAATAAACATTTTCTGGGTAAATGTCTTTTGCTATATAAAAGCACATTTCTGGGTTTTTTGTTGTTGTTGAGACAGGGAAGAAATAGAAGATCATGGAATTCGATAAAAACAGGGCTAAACCAAAGAGGTAAAATGAAGCAAATTGGTGCAGGATGTGAAAAAGAGAAGACATTAGAGAGATCGAGCAAGGAATCATGGAAATAACAGATCTTTATTTGCCTTTTTTATCTTTTGTTCAGGGTTGTTTTTTGACATTAAGCATCACATTGATCCCTTGGTTGTTTTTTTGGAAAGAGAAAAGGTGTTAAGCATAGTTTTGAACACTGAATTTGAACACTGATTATAGCCACAGAGAGAAGGAGACTGGGCCTGGTAATGACACAGATGAGTCAAGGGTTGATGTCAGGAAATTTGAAGGAGAAAAAAGATCAATTTAAGTCAATGAAGTGATTAACGCTTAACCTACTTAACCGACACAAGAGAACATGTGAATGAACTCTCGCAAATGGTGTTTTCGTTCATGTGTTCCACCACTTTGTTCTTTTTTCCCACCTCTTCCTTTACATTTCCTGTTCTGCCGCTTCCCTTCATTTCCTGTCTCCCCCTCTTTTCTCTTCTCTTTCCATTAGGCAGCCTGTAGAGGATCTGAAGGCAGAAGTTCATAGCTGTCAGTCATTTTTCTAAAAATGTTGTCTTTCTCTTCATAAATTCAGCAGAATAAATGAGATACCTATTTTCTATTCTCCCCTTTCTTTCTTTGATTCAAGCATTGTGCTCAACAGACAAGAACCAGGGAGAAAAAGGACTGGTAGAGACAGAGAGACTTAATGAAGTGAGACGTGGGTGTAGACCGAGGATATGACCAACAACCTGTTCATGTCAGGACTGCTGTTGATGAAAGCTTTTTGTGTGTGCCCTGCACTCACACACGTACACAGACAGACACACACAGACAAGAGCAGGCATTAAAAGTTAAGACATTGTCACATTTGTAAAACCTTTTTGTCACATTCATGCTGTGGCACGACCAACACTCAAATTCCTTTCGCTAATCCGCAGAGCCTGCTTAGGCCGAGGAAAGTGTCAGACAACCAGCTGCATGCCCTACCTACTTGACAGATCCATTATCTGCATGTCCCTGACCACTGTCCTGTAAGTGTGGCCTAGACTGCTGAAAATAAAAAGCAGTAACTGTCATCCGTGGTCGAGCTGGAACAGCCACAATTGATAGCAGCTCAACAGCTTGGTGAGAGGTCAGACACTGTAATCACTGGAAGTACAGCCTGCCTCTAAAATAAACAGCTCCTGGAGCTTTTTTATCACCGCCGACAACATATGGTGTTAGAGACGACATTTTCAGTCAGTTATCGCCGTGGACTGAACGTGACAGATTGACAGAGGTTGAATTTCATAAAGGAGCGCGTGGCACGTCAATATCCAGTCAACGCAGCACATTCTCATCTCTTCAGTCACTCCAGGGAGGCGGGTCACGCTCTTATAAATGACTCTGCTTTATTATTTACAACATACCCATGCTTGGTTCATTGTGTACTTGTGTATGTTTGGATTAGAGAGAACATGAACACTAATGGCCTCAGGGCATGTCTGTTAGAGGCAGGAGATCAGCGTTCCTACTCCAATTATTTGAGCTTTATGCATACCTGCAATCATCACTACATGTCACTTTCTGTTTAATACACAGTCTCTCTCACACACACACAAACACACACACACACACACACACACACACTTTTACATACATACACCTTAGGCTGTCAGTCAGAACAGCAGTCTATTTCCCTGTTCCCCAGAAGAGGGTATGCATGTCTCTGTGCTTCTGCTCATTTCACAGCAACCGAGGTCTTTGTAGATTTGCACATCAGACCATTAGAGCAGCACAGCATCCCCAAAGAGCACACTCACCGTTGGGAGACTCACACACACAGACACAGATATGACAACATACACGTGCACAGGAACACTCAACATTCCCGGTCATCCCCTGTGCAGCACAAAGAAACAGGAACGGCACCTGATGTTAGACTTGGTGAGAAACAATTAAACATTTGATCTCACATGTATGGTTTTTTTTTTTAGATGGGCTTTTGGGGAGAGAAGAGGCTATACAGAGTTTATAAGAGAGAAGAAAGTGCAGGATGACAAAGAAGGAGAAGGGCGCAGACGCATGCAGTACACGCTGATATAATTACTGTAGCGCTTTAAACCGTATCTCGGCTTTGGGCTCAATAGTTGATCAGCTGCCTTTATCTGTTCTATAAAAAAGGCAGTAATGTCACACTTGTTAATAATTGCTGAACTGCAAAAATAGCGTAGAATATCACATGCATACAGAGTGATTCACTTGAAAAGAGTGCTCCAGTCATTCAGGGCTTCGCTTGAATAAAGTTGGGAGAGTTGCAAGACATAGATTAGAAAAAAAAAATCAATGTAGTCGTCGAGACCAAGATGTCCTGACTTTTAGTCTCTAAAAGAAATTGATAGTATCTTTTCATTAGACCCAGACTGGCTTGTAAATTCTCTTTCTAATTCTAAATCTGTCCACTCCAAAAGCCCAGGCTTTGACTTATAAGTTGAAAGCCTGTGTCTCCAATTCCAAGCTGACATGACCTTGGTGCCATCACTCACTGCATGGCTCAGACTTGACAAAGCATCCTGCAAAAGCACGTAAGTGAACCAATCTCTATGCATAGAATGTTTGGAGTTCACCTTAAAAATGCCCCTCATACAGTACTACACTTCTGTAGTAGCAGTACTGTAGGAGCTGAAGTTATTGCAGTGTCCAGACAAGTTTCCAGAATTATGATTTCTGTGTTACAAAGAAGCTGAAAAGATTTGTTTGAAAATTTCAAATTTGTCTTTGAAGCTGCAGAGTTCTGCACACTACTGATTTGTGTTAGTGATTCAGCTGAATAAAGAACAAGGATTGTCTCAAGTACTGTGTACTATAATGTGGCTGAATAGAGCACAAATAGAGAAGAACAACCTCAAAGACAGGGGACAAGACAAAGCTGTGATGTGAAGCAGATGTGAGCTTGGTTAGGTGTGTGTGTGTGTGTGTGCGTGTGTGTGTGTGTGTGTGTGTGTGTGAGAAATACCCCTTCGCAGCCTTAATCATTCATTGTATGTGTGTATTATAGAGGGTGTAGGAGCCTGAGTTTGATTACCTTGGCTTGGTGATTGGAAGGAAAAAAATGTGTCTGAGTTTGATTACGTCTCCTGTTGAAGCCTCCTCTGGTGTCTGCCGTTTTACATCACTCCATTTCTACCATTTATCCTCTTTTCTCCTTCCTCCATCAAAGAGGGTTTGTCGCCCCGCAGCCCTGAGTCGTGACAGAGTGGCGTTTGTCAGAAGCTGAACAATAGACTCTGCTGACCTCAGGATAACCCATAGAGCGAGAGACACACACACACACACACACACATACATAGTTGCATATACAGTCGGGGTATCATGTGGGAAAGAGGAGAAGAGGTGAGAGAAAAGTGAAGACTTTTAAAACAGCATATGGCACATGACAGAAAAGTTACTGCCACTTTAAAAAAGCTTTTAAGAAATGAGGGTTTGAAGCATTTAATGCTTGTGTAAGTGTCTGTGCACAGTGACATTTGTGTTGTTATTTTTGTGTAGGGGGTGTGTCTTTGTGTCATTTGTTTCTTTCTGTAATCATGTTCCTTCTCTTCCAGATGTTTCCTTTCCACATCACTGACTCTTAAACGAGAGCCTGCTGTAGATCTTTCTGTGCACGTGTGCTACTGTACTGTTTCTGAGCAACCGTGTGTGTGTGTGTGTGTTTGCTCCAAGTACCATCCCGGTTGCTCTGTGGCGCGTTTAATTGGAGGCATTTTTGTGTCCCTGGAGTCCCCGAGTGTGTATTTGTGTTTTTGTGAGGTAAAGTGGTTAGTGTGTGTGTGTGCAAGTGCGTGTTTTAAGCGTGTCATAATGTCACAGACCCAGACACCTGCTAGCTCTCATTTAAAATCTTAAGAGAAAGATCAGAGAATCCCCTCTGTCCCCGTGTGCTGTGAGGCTGCTGCAGCTCTCATCCCGAGTTCAAGGTGTTTTGCATTTTGCTGCATCATGCCTTGATAGGCTTCAAGGAACGCCATGGAAACCACTCTAACCAGGGTGGCAGCGTAATGATCCGTGCCACAAGCTGCCTCTGCGTGCCTTCGACTGCAGCTTCTAGCGTCAGTTAGGGAATATATCCCAGGCGATTTTAGTCAAATGAGTGGAAGGAGAATACAGGCAGACTTGTGGGGGTAGTGACTTTCTCTCAGACTGTTTGGCTGGTGACCTCTGAAAAATCAAAACGAAAGCCAAATTGGACTCTATTTAGCCACAACCCACCACCCTCTGATACAAGCACAGGTGTACGCAGTGAACATTGACACCAAGCCGGTATTCTCTCCTTCTCCCACACAAATGACTGCTCTTAATTAATTACTGGCAGAAAATATGGCAATTTTGGAAGCAGCTGCTAGTATACTTCACTTAACAGCTAGATAAAAATGGCTCAAAGATTTCACAGGTTTTTTTTTTCCTCCTGTTTTTCTCCTGTTAGCCAACAGAAGACTTCCTGTATGGAGAATCTTTTTTAGAGCGGATTATAATTGGCAACAGCAGCAGTTCTCAGATAAATGGGAAAATATTAATTTGGTTTTGTATAAGATGGTGTTGTAATAATTATAGCAAGTTAAGTGCTGGAAGGCGGTGCCGTGTGGTGTGTTGCGTGTGTTTAACCACAATCACAGCCCACTTGTGTTGTCTGTGGATGATGCGTTTATCATGTTCAGATCACTCACTTATCAAATATATCCGCTAGTTTTTCAATCACAGGTTTTAGACTGACAGTAAAAATGACACTGTGAGCTTTGAGTGTTTTCTTTAATTTGGTGCAGTTTCCTCTTCAGAGTGAGCCTCTGAGGCTTGGCTACGCACTTGAGCGTGATCAGTTCACATGTAGTGAAGGCGATTGCCTCATTCACAAAAAGTGTGTTTACACAAATTTCTGATTTATCACTATTTTCGCACCTGAATTTACTTTTATTCTACAAAACAAACTTAGAAATTCCTCAAACCAAGCATACAAACAAATAAAGAAGACATGGCACTATTATCATCAATGCTGGAAAAATGGATGGATGGTTTTTAACAATAATTTAATAACGATTCTCCTTTTGGGCACACAAGATGTTTCTTTTTCTTATTTTTCTTATGGCTGGTGTTTTATATCAAGTTCAATTTAAAAAGATGTTTTCTTTCTCTCTCTCTCTCTCTCTCTTTTTTTAATTGAACCACAGTGAATGTCACAGGGGAAAAAGTCTTCAGCATCTCTGTTATTTCAGCCCAAGCCTCACTTTTTGACTGTGTCACTTCTGTTGGAAAAATTTGGACCGGTGCACCTTTTGTTGCTTCCTCCTCGTATGCTGTTGTTTTAGTTTCTGCAGTCAGTCTTCTGTCTTTTTGCTTTAGCGCCACAGGCTTCTCTCTTGCAACATTTCTTATAACATCATGACATTCTCCACTTTATATTAAGCTAAACCTATTTCTTATATAGAGAAATGGGGGTGTGATGATGTGCAGATAGTAAACGGATCGTATGCAGATGAGCTAACTTACGCACCTTATTGTCTGAATCCAATGGTAATAGTAAATAACAGCCGGTGACTCTGGGGTCTATATAAGAAATGTGTGCATTTTTTTCTGACCAATAATAAAACCCCTTAGTCTTAAGTAAATAAAAACCACAAAACAGGTTTAAATATGTATTATAACGCTGCTGATTTTTTCTTTTAGCCCTATTTAAAAAAAAAAAAAAATTTTTTTCAAAAAAATATTCCTCTGTGCAGGAAAACTCTCTGGTGGTGGTGCTTGTTGTGTAGACTAAGAGAAGAAACAAAATATTCATGTTAAGATTGTTGGTACACAGCATTTAGTACCCTGTGTCCATGTCCTCAGTCTGGCTTTGTAGAAGCGCTCCAGGAATCGGCCTTTATCAGGCACCGACTCTTATTTCGGTCCTGTTATTTTGCCTTTGGTTTGAGGCAAACAGGTACAGCACGTGGACATGATGAAGCTTGTTTTTTTTTCATGGAGACAAACGAGAGCACCACATGGGCTTCAGACCCTGCGGTGTGTTCACACTTAAATGCCAAATAACTTCAATTTTTTTTCCTCTTTGTGACCATCTGTGATTGCACCCGAATATCACATAGCATAGTTAATGCGCTGGAGGAAATTTGTTTCAGTTGTAGTTAGACTGAAATTGGCATACCCTTCA
This sequence comes from Hemichromis elongatus, assembly GCA_015108515.1. Taxonomy (NCBI): domain Eukaryota; kingdom Metazoa; phylum Chordata; class Actinopteri; order Cichliformes; family Cichlidae; genus Hemichromis; species Hemichromis elongatus. The sequence continues at coordinate 7,549 of VUQR01010146.1, read as the reverse complement.
TCAGTCACTCTACATACTCTGCATTAAAGTGGGTATTCTGCTGATTCTGATGTATGGAGGCCTTTTTACATCTTTAAGCTTTACCAGAATCAGAATACTTTTACCAGAATCAGAATACTTTAAGCATCTCTTAGGAAATTATGTAATTAAACACACTGTTAATTCAGTTACTGGAGTTAATATTTTGATTGAGGGTGACATGCTAGACTAATAGCTAAAACATTATAACTAACCATGCGAAAAATATCAAGTTTGATGTTAAAGTTCTTCCAGAATGACTCCAGAAGGCACTCTTTGGAATCTAGCACACTTATTCAGGTCATGAGGTGAGCTCTTTTCGATCTGACTTTAAAAGATCCTGTGTACCTTTTCATAGTTCAGTGTTTGTCAGTCCTTGATTTTTATCAGTAGGTATTCATAACTCAACAGTGCCTGAATATGCACTGTTGTTTCTAGGTTTCTGTGACTCGTTTGTCTGTTATTGCAGTTTCACCCTCATCAAAAAGCACCAGTACTGTCCAGTGGTACTGAGATACTACCAGATAGCCATCCTGAAGGTCACTTTACAGAATTATATAACTATTTATTAGCATATAAACCTTGAGGTAAGGGCCCACTATGCTGTACATATTATTCTTTGAACATTTTTATAAAGATTTATTACCATGTCCCTGCTGGGTTAATTTGAAATCTCTAACCTTGTGTGAGGACATATTAGGACTACAATGGGCTCGTTTGTATCGAAAGATAATTTGATGTCTACAGATGTGTAACGTGCACATGCATAATCATACAAATAGGGACTAATACTCCGTGGTTTTGATAAAGAGGCTCGGCTAATGAATCGTTGCTTTTGGTTAATTCCTGCTACGATAGTTTGTGTCTGGAATTATTATTTGAAACATTTCAGTTGCGAAGGGATCAGATTTCTCTCTCCTGATCCCCATCTCGTCTCTGTCTGCTTCCTCTGTTGTCCCTCTTATTTCTCTCTCTCGCTCTCTGTCCCTTCTCTTACTCTCTCTCCCTCTCTCTCTCTACATAATGAGGCTCCTCTGTGCTTCTATAATTAAAACCCAAGTGTACAGACAGAGAGATGAAGTGATTGAAGGATGGACAGGAAACTGAGTCATAGACTGTGTCAGTACAACAAACAACTGTGCTCTAGTTGTTCCACCTAGTTGTGGATTTAATTGCAAGCTTGTTTTACAGCATGATGGCGCTGATTAGAATGGATGCCCGTGTATACAGCTTTGACAGAGCATTTTCCAGATGCACACCCACTCATACGGTTTTTAAAGCCTCTTCCTAATAAAATAGTCAATAGACACAGAGAAAGGCAGCAGAAGTAAGTAGTGAGCGAGGTGTCTAGTGACTAAGCAAACAGACAAAAGGTCACAGACGCTGGATGTGAGAAGTTTTTAAGAATCGATGAACAAGCAAGATACTTTGGAGGTAAAGAGGCCAACAAACGGGAGCAAGCAGAAGCTCTAAAAGTTAAAGTGTGATGCCGTTTCTGCCCACACTGTTTACTACAAGGCAGCACTTAGATTTACTGTAGGTGTGTTTGAGTTTAAGTGCCCGGTGCTTTAGCCAGAGTAGTCTAAGAAGAGGCCCAGTGGACCCAGTAGTCCCTTTTTAAAATAGTTTTATGTTATGTTTATCTTCCAACGTGGATTAAGATGTTCAAGTGATTAAGATGTTGACATAGTCATATAAAAAATAAATGACTATGTTTTATCCTCTGCTAACATTAGCTCTTAGCAGATAGCTTTTGATTTTATTGAGGACAATTGGGTGCAGAAAGGTTGTCGTAATACGATGAGTTATGATTTCAGGGGTTTGTTGTGACAGTGACTCACTTTGGTTAGGCGTGTGTGTGTGTGTTGGGGGTTTTTTGTGTGTATGTGTGTGTGTATCTTGGAGCAAGAATGAGGCAGACGGAACAATTTTCTTTGTTAAATTGAAGAACAAGTGCAGCAGTGTTAATAGAACAGGCAACATAAGGAATGGAGGAATTATTGTCATTTTGGAGAAAATAGGTGGAAATGTAGCAGAGGTGCTATTGCATTTGACTAGCTAAACAAATACTGTGTAAGTGTACCGTCTCCCTCAAGGAAATTAATTGTGCTCTTAAGTGAGCTGACTTTCTCAGTCCAGATGCCGATACATACACTCTGGCTTTGGTTATTGGCTGATTTCAAGTACAGTTCTGATGCCAGTATTCAATTAAGTTGCATTACTCACTGTAAGGAAGAGACTGGGAATCGTTATTCTGCCTGTAAGGAACAACAACATTGCCTTGAAAATATAACTGGCTGTATAGAAATGTAAAAATGCATGCTGACATTTCCAATTGTGCTATTATCGCTCCTCTCCTCTGCTCTTTGTTTCACCGTGTGTGCCCTTCTGCGCGCGCGCACACACCGTGCAGAGCAGACAATAGACAGCTGAAGATAACATTACTTACATTGTTACTGTAAGTGCGTCTCACCATGTGCAAACACTAACCAAACAAAATGAAAAAAAGATAGAGACAGAGAGGAGATAGGAGGGAAGCTGACTGAGAAAAGCATCGTTGACGTCGCCATCTTTTGTTGTTAAATCACAATTAGGTTACAAACTACTGTAAATAAGCAAACACAACTTGTTGGCGTAGCGAGTGTCTCCAAACTGCTGACTGCTCACTATGCCAAATCTATAAGCTAATCTTATAATAGATCTATATAATGGAAGGGCCTCGCATCACGTGCCATATAGATGAAAACACAGAATAATAGAACTGTATTGAATAGATCTGACCTATATAGCAGTCCATTTACAAAGACACCAGATCCAGGTATTTATTCAGTATCAGAATCAGATTGCTGCATGCACCACTCCACACGAGCACAGATACAGTGAAGTGAAAAGAGAGCGACCCTCTTTCAGTTCCAAGGTTTTACAAATCAGTTTGTAAAACCACCTTTACCTGCAATAATTTAAAGAATTTATTTTCTGCTTGACTTTATCAGTCTCTCATTGCCGTGGAGGAATTTTGGCCTACTCATCTTTGCTAATTTGCTTCAGTTCATTGATGTTTATTTGTGAACAGCTCTCTTAAGGTCCCAACGCAGCGGTATGAGTTAGGTGAGGACTTTTACTGCACCATCGCAACACTTTGATTCTTGTTGCCTCAGTGACCCAGTTTTGTTCAACCTTTAGCTGTTGGACAGATGGCCTCACATTTGAATTTACAATACTTTGGTATACAGAGGAGTTGATGTCTCGTCTTTCCAAAGGACATTGTTCTAGAAGTCTTGCGGTTTGTTCAGATTAAACTTAATGAACCTAATCTGTGCTGCCATGTTCTTTTTAGAGAGAAGAGGCTTTCTCCTGGCAACACTACCAAACAAGCTACACTCGTTCACTCTTTTTTCTAATTGTTCTGTCATGAACTTTAACATTTAACATGCTATCTGAGGCCTGTGGAGTCTGAGATGTAGCTATTTGATTTTTTTCCAGTTTCTCTGAGCATTACACTTCTGAACTTGGGGTAAATTTGCTGAGAAGATTGCAAACCATCTTGAATATTTTCTACAAGTGAAAATCTTTTCTCACTGTAGAACGATGGACTTGAAATTGTTTGGAAATGACCCTATAACCCTTCCCAGGTTGATGGGCAGCAACAATTGCTTCTCTAAGATCACTGCTGATATCTTGCCTCCTTGACATTCCATTAACACTCATTTGAATGCTCCATAGTATGAGTACCGGTCTTTTTACAGCGACTGTACATGCAGATAAGTAGCATAATCCTTGTTGGTTTTTGTGATCCTGTCATTCGCTGTATGTGTGCATGAACATTTATTCTTTTAATAAGTGCTTTATTCGAGTAAAGGCCGCATGTTGAATGTGCACAGATGCAGACAGACATTGTAAAGTTTTCCCACAGTGTTCGTTAGTTGTGCTTTCTCTTTGATACTCATCACTGCGTGAAAAAGCGTGAGGCTCAATGACTCCAAACTGAGTGAACCAGCGGGATATACTGTTCACATGCCAGCTTGTATCAGCACATACTGACTATATTTAGGGTTTTCATAAACTGTTTTCACAGGATCCTGAATATAAATGAAATATTATTGTGAATCCAAACATGCTGATTGTCTCTGTGTGTCAGTGCTTCTTGCTGGGTGTAAAAGGTTATTGGAGTAGCATGCCAGTCAGCAGATGTTAATTTGAAAGAATAGATGTGGAAGAGAAAAAGAGACATTAAGTGGGGAAACAGAGCTGGTGAATGATGGGGTAGGCGGCAGAGGAAAGATTAGATTGGAGGAAGAGCAGAAAGATAAAAGATGGGTAAATAGAAGGAGAGATGATGAGGTGCTGAGGAAGGGAAATACGCTCAGTAGATTGAAGGGGGCAAAGAGGTGAGTGTGTTTGACTTGTGTTTCGTGTGTGTGTGTGTGTTTGTAGGTATGAGAAATATGGATAACATTTTCTGTCATGGTATTCAGATGAACAATAATTCATTTTTCTTGTGGCTTAGCTTATAAAACAGATTCTTAAAAAATAAAGTGTTGGCTCCTGTTCACGTGCTGAATCCCCAAGAGAAACACAAAACACTGATGCTTCTTGTTAGGCAAAAAGAGCAGATTGTAATTATTGACGGTAACAAATAAGTACAATCAAATTTTCATCTTTTTCATTTAAACCATCCTGTAAACGCAGGTAAAGCCAAACGGTTGAACCTTCTGCTACTAATCTGTCACGTACCACAGCCCCGTTGGTATGAACGCAGAAATGGTTGTCTCTTAGCCAGCAGCAGATTTCTCCAACTAATCGTAATGTGCAAAATGATATTTAATTTGACAGCACAGAATGAATATTGTTTGTAAAAGTCAGGCTGATTGCGATCTCTTTTGATTCCAGCTGTTTGCATCACGATTTTCATATCTACAAACGTTCCACCTTCATTAAGACAGTTAATGCACCGAATGATCAATTTTAAAGTTTAAATATATTTACCAGCTTGAGATTAATTTGGACTTGCTTTGAAAGTATCCTTCCATATGCCAAATGCTAGTTCTTCTTTCAGTAACTAGTGAAGTTACTGCTGACGGTCTGAGATATATGTGTTGGACCCCTCTGCCCCTATATTTGTAAATGTTTGAGACATATTCCTCAACACCAGAAGCATCTGGTGTTGAGGAATTACAGTCATTTTTATACAAATGGTCACATCTGAATAACAAGCAGTTATTTATGACCAGGACTCCTCATTCTTTAACAAGTTCATTCAATAAAAGCTCTGCAGACGTGTTTGAACTTTCAGTCAACTCCTTGAATTAACGCTGAAAGTCTGCATTTTAGTCACATATTGGGTAGTTGATTTAAAATCCACTGTGATGTGTACAGAGGCAAAATTACAAAAACGGTTTCTGTCTAAAAACATTTGAACCTGACAAAATACTGAAGTTAAGTAATTGTGGTGTTACTTTCCAGAACCCACAGTATTGCTTTCATCAGTGAGTAACTTTAAGAGTGTACAAACAGCTTTGATGATTTGCCAGCTCGTTCTTTAGCTTGGAAGCAACTGTTGACCTAAAAGATTCAATTTTTTCTAGAGCTGCTGGCTGTGTCTGTGTGACCATCACAAGATGGAGCTTGATCCCTTTTCTTCGGGCTAAACTTAAATATTATAAAGAGGTCATGCAGCTTTGTAAGTGACAGACTCTGATGTACTTTATACTTCCACAATGAACACATTCACATGTACAAATACCTGAAGTCACATCACTTACCTCATTTGTTCATTAGCTAGCATGTGTTTTGCTGACACCATGATCTGAATGTGTGGGCGGTGCTTTTTAAGCGTTTGCATTTGTTAAAGCCTCATTGAAGTACCACCACGCTTCACATCTATTTACTAATTCACATTTGTGCCTGTGTCTGTTTGTGCAAAAAGTGTAGCCTTAACAGTGTTTTTATCTGGGTTTCTGTGCACACAGAGTACTTGCAAAGAATTAGTGAACGAAGGAAAGATAAAGAGATGTGAGATGAGACTGAACAGAGAAGACACAAGGACAGAAAAGGATTGGGTACCAGAGAGAGAGGCGCGCAACGAGCAAGTGCAAAACTAGTAAAGCTTTGTGGACGATACAGATGGATAGGAAGGAAGAAAGAGAGACAGAGTGTAAAAGTTGAAGATTGAGAGGGGATGCTGAAAACAGGAATAGATCAACAGGGCCTTTAATCCAAAAATAGTTTCCGCCCTTCCCCTCCTTCCTCCTCATCCCGACTTACCTCCCCGCCACTCCCTCCTCCCCTGTCTGGTTGTTTGGAGTGATTGAAGAAAAGGGGAGATGTGTGCAGCTTTCACATGTTCTACACACACACACAGTCACAGACAGCAGTGTGTGCATGCAGACATATTGTGGTGCAGAGACAGACAGATGATGTCCATTACCAGGCCGAGCTGTCCGGAGCCAGGCGGAACAGCTGCAGCCAGATCGCACTGATCTATCACTGTTCTAATGAAGCTGTTATAGCCAGGCCCAACCAATCAATCTCTGAGCCACTTAATCAATTAAACCATTAATCAGACATAGACCCTAACTGTTCTTGGCCCTTTGAGGGATAGTTTTATATATATACCGAGACATGACGACAGAGGCACACAATCCTGTGGTTATACACGCAGGCAGTGAGTCGGCCTGCTATAAAAATAAGCTCCACTTTTCTTTGTTGCTGAAAGAGGCTGACAAGCAGAGCAGTTTAATGTGTCTTCGTTTGCATTTTCATAAGAGGTACAGCTGAATGAGGTGCACAGTACACTTAGGAAAGCAGGCAACATTTGCAGGTGAGACACTCAGTGATAATTATTGTATCACTGCTGTTTCTTGTGCTTGAAGATTTAATTGGTATGAAAAAAAAATAGCTTCTCGAATGCATTTGCTTTTTTTTTCTGGCTGAATCACTCGAAAATGACCGTTTGGAGGTTTTGAAAAAAAAAAAAAAGTTTTTAATGGTAACCTTGGGGTCTGGAGAACATTAATCGACATTTTGTAGTATTTTCTGGCATTTTACAAACTAATAGCCAGAACACGCATTACTGATGATGTTTGTTTTATTTTCATATCATCTAAATTTAATGACTCCCCACAGCTTTCTTTTACTTTTTCATCTGGATTGCAGTAGAAAATTGCAAGCAAACTTGAGAATTTATGATGTGCTACTCAGGGGCCTGCATAATGTGACTGCTATAACTATTGCTCAATAAGTTGCTTTCAATAATATTCAGTTGTCCAAAGTATGATTGGTAGTAACTGTCTTTGTCTTTTAGTAATCCTCATTGTTATCCTGAAATTATTTTCAGGGAGACACTGTAAATTACTGCTGTTAGGAAAAACCTTTTTCCCCACTTCCATACTGACATGGAACTTCTTAGCCTCTCAGGAAAAATATAACATAGCTTGGCCAAGGCTTCCTGTTTCACGGCCATTTGAGTTTTTTTAGATGCTATGGTCTAACAAAACATTTTTAGCAAACCACAACAAAAATTTTACCCACG
>VUQR01010144.1:23851-38426 GCA_015108515.1 Hemichromis elongatus | reverse complement strand
AAAAAAAAATAACACACACACACACACACACATATATATATATATATATATATATATATATATATATATATATATATATATATATATATATATATATATATATAGGTGTGTGTGTGTGTGTGTGTAGTATGTCTGTTCTTGTCTGTTCTTTAAAAAGTTTGCTCTGTCCCTAAACACGACTTCAGAGGGTGCGTATGTTTCAGAATTGTAAAACTACCTATGAGTCTGCTGCAAGTCTAAACATGCCTGTTTGGGAATGTCTACGTTTCTGAGTTGCCTCCCTATCATCTGTGTTTGTGATATTGCCTTGCCTCTGTCCATTCATCTTTAATAAAGAAATGAATGCTATCACGTCTATTAGCCTGAGCGTGGCGTGGATGCATGTTGTATTTGTTTTGGGATATATACTCTGTGGGCTCGCCATTCGGTCCCATGCTTGTACACTGTCACATTACATAACTCACAAACGACTTAATATTTTGTGGGAGGAGAGTGTTCACCTGAAAAGACCAGAAGCACTTCCTCCTCCACCCTGTCTGTACAGGTGAGAGGGAAGTATTAGCTTGTCAGTACTTGCATTTACCTTCTACTCCACGCTGCTCTGTAACTCCGGGAAAACAGGTAAATATTAATTATTATCAACGAGACAGTTTTCCTTTAAGCTGGTAGAAAAGCTACACTAGCTGTCTCCTACTTTCTTTATGGTATTTGTAAAATGCAGCTTAGCCTGTTTATTTTATTTTGTCCTTCGGCTTTATAGTCTTTGATAGCTGATCCCTCTGTATCTTTGATTCACGCTAAAAAAAAAAATGCATTAATTGTCTGTTTTGCGTCGTATGACGAGATACGTGTTTTCCTTTACGCGTTCATTTAAATGTCCGAGAATCGTGCTTGGACGAGTATTTCTGCTGGACTGCGGAAGGAGACGAGCTTACAATTGTTTGCTTGTAAATTACAAAAGGGACTGGTTTTGGTTCATTTGCGTCGTTTACACTCTCCGAGAGTGTAGACCTCATTATCAGTGGCAGTTGTTGATATGGGCGACATCATGGCATCGGCAAAAAAAAAAAAAAAAAAAGTTGCTCGCATGCTGCCCCGACATCATGGCAGCGCATTTTGGGGATTGCGTGGACACCGATCAGTTTTCTACTGCCCATTTGCGGGGGGAAAAGCGGGCTCCGTTTGTGAGGTGCACCTGCTGCTTGCCACACAGGGAGGAGAGGGGCGGGGGATTCTCTGGCTGGAGCGGCACATAATAACCAGCTCGCTAAATAAAAACGAACCAAACTGTCAACGTTAACGTCGTCATCACAATTAACGCGATTAAAAATTTAACACAATTAACCCATCTGGATCGCAGATTGACTCAAAATCCCTGAAATGTCTCTGTCAACACATTTGACGACACAGTTTGTCAAAAGTTTGTCCACTCTGCGCTCGAGATGGGTGGATTGCGTTAAACATTTTAATCGTGATGACGTTGACAACCAAACAACAAACAAAAACAGAAGACTTTAGACTTTTATTTGCACCGATGTGTTTTATAAATTCAATCTCACACACATATGCGAAACGTGAGCACGAGGGCCCTCGATGCGCCTGCTTGCTGCGGCTGCTCACACACAACCTGTCGCTAGGGAGGGGGGCGGGTTGCTTCCAAATAGTGCACATTTCATTCATAATATTGATTTATCAATGAAAGTAGACAGACAGTAGACAGTGAAGTGGCTTATTGAATCTTTTTGCAGAGGCAGTGTTCGCCCACCAAACCGGCTAGGACCGACCCTACTCATTATTCATGTTAACGCTCCAGAAGGTGTCTCACTGAAGGCGAGCATGGAGTTAAAGAAGCATTTCTTTCTGTTCTGAGTAAAACTAAAATAGTTCTTTAAAACAGACGGATATCTCAGACTGCGGCGGCGTTTATAGAAATTCATAGCTGCCTCCTTTGATCTGTCTGTGCCTTATTGCCACTTGACGCTCACTTCACACCCACTGGAAGACCCCAGCTCGAGTAGGCGGCACCAGCTGACTCAGTGACGCTGTCTCGAGAAAAATGCGGCGTTCATATCTGACAGGAAATTTTAAGCTCTCACAGTTGAAGCAATTCCTGAGCTCCCATTGCTTTTCTTTTTTGTTTTCTATTTTGCTAATGCACATTTTAAGTGTTTGACACGGCAGCTGTTTGTACAGCAACATCTACCAAAATGGAGGTGTGTGGGACAAGGTCAGGTTTTACAGGCTTCTGTTTGCCCTCATAATCTCACCTGCTTAGTTGTCTTGTAAATTACCCACTGACTGTCGTAAATCCACATCCATATTTCTTTATACTTGTCTTGTGCTTTCAAATGAACAGTAATGTCCTCTTACCCCAACTGGTCGCAGCAGATGGCCGCCCCTCCCTGAGCCTGGTTCTGCTGGAGGTGTCTTCCTGTTAAAAGGGAGTTTTTTCTTTACCACTGCCTCCAAACTGCTTGCTAATAGGATATCATATGATTGTTGGGTTTTTCTCTGTACGTATTATAGTAAGGTCTAAGCGCTTTGAGGCGTCTGTTGTTGGGATTTGATGCTGTATAAATAAACTTGAAATAAATGTAATGTTTTTCTTCTAAAGATCTCTCTCATATGTATATACTAATATACTGTCAACTTCCAATGTATATTCTGTATATATAGTAACCAGTTATCCATCCCTTATTTATTCCAACATCTTTGCAATGTACACACTCAGAGGAGGGAGAGGGAGAGAGAGAGAGAGAAAGAGAGAGAGAGAGAGAGAGAGACCTCTGGGATATATATTACTGCGTGTATCTGTGTGTAACAAGTAAATAGATAAATGATTAATTAAACTACTACTACTAATAATAATAATGTATGTTGATGAAGGTTTCCTGTTTGGAAATATTTATGATTCCCAACCGCGAGTGAAACGTTTCCCTGTTTTTTTTATCAGGGAATTGAATGCAACATGCTTCTGGAGTATTTTCCAGCACGATTTTTCGCTGAGCCCCCGCGCGTTACTGCTGTGCTGTGTGGTAGCAAATTGCCGTGATCCAAAGGACGTGTTCACACACACTGGAGGCTTTTTTACAGAGAGAGGGCTTAGTAATTTTGACACATGTCATTTAGACAGGGTTCATTAACACCTGAAGGACCTCCACTTTTCTTCGCAGTCACAAGTCGCTTCTCTGGTACAGTTTCTTTGGAAACAGTTGCTTTTAGTCTCCGAGCTGTCCAAAGGATGGGTAGGTGGTAGCTCTCCGTGCAGCGTTTCCATGCAACAGCGCAGGCGGCTGTGAGGATTAGATGATGCACCAGAGATCCATGTAGATTTGGTGGGGTATCTGTGCAATCCCGAGCGCCTTCATAGATCCGATGGACCGTCAGGGAAAGCGGACGGATAGCTTGGACCAAAATGATAGCGCATTGGAGCTCGGTAAGATATTTAACATTTGTGCTGGAACGAGTTTGATGATGATAAAATAAAGCTCTATTTTGTCATCCGGAGAAGACCTTTAGGTCCTTTCAGTGGCTTTCGCTGTAATGTGCCTGTAGCTGGGAGGCACACAGGCGCACTGAGACAGAGTCAATAGGGCTGTAGGAGTGCTGCGCCATAGTCTCTATGATGCTGATGGCGTTGAGCGCTATAGACTTAATGTCCATTTTAACTTGCACGCAGGCCTGCTAGTACAGAAGTGAACACCTATTACTATACCAGCCTTGACCTTTAAAAGGATAGTCCAAATTTTGTAGTAGAATTAATAAACAATATGCCACTTTCATTTGGATGGCTTCTCTGATTTAGACTGCAGGTCCTCTGGGTTGATGAAATTACTAAATACTTTCTTTGTATACTTTTACAGACTAGAGTGTGACCACTTTCAAAAAAGGCGTTGACACAGTGTCTCACGGTGTCTTGGTCCCTGTTAGCTCCTGAGGAAACTGCCTGGATCTTGTGTGCTCACCTGTTGATCTTTCCTTTTGTTTTTGAGGTCAGGTAGAATGCTGCTTTTTGGTAGCTGTTTTTATCCACGTGGACCAGTCACTGAATTAAATGTTCATTTACCCGAAAATGTAGCTATCAACACTGTTTTGTGCAGTAAATGAATGTAATGTAACAATTATATTTCTGCATATTAACATAAAAAACATGCATTTAATTTAACATTTTAACTATAGAAATTTCCAAGTACATTATTTATAGGGGAAATGCAGAGTGCATATTATATAAAATACTAGAGAGCTGTTACTGTGAAGGTGCATGCTTGTGTTTGTGTAGGAGGTATAGACTGCTCAGCTATAGCATACAAGATCCAATCCACCATGCCATATAGGTAACATCAGTTTCACGTCAGGTATTTCAGTCTCCTGAAAATAAACAGCCTGTATTTGTTCTCTTATGGTTACTGCAAACATCGCTTGTGTCTGTGGTTAGGGTCAGGGAAAGTTAAAAAAAAAAACAACTTAAATCCTTAAAAAACAAACTTTGAACTAACTAAGTGGGTTTTGAAATGCGTATGCTTTATCCAGAATTGTAGAAAGGTGGTCATTTTGAAATGGCTCAGCATCCTGCCTCTCATATCTTATTGTATCAGTATTAGCAAATGTTTTTATTTTTTATTTGTTCACAATAATGAAATAAAAATACACTTAATCCAATCAAAATGATGTTCAGAAACTCTCGTTAGTTGCACCAAACAATTCTGTGTGGATGTCACCAGAAATCTGAAAATTGACTGGAATGTTTGGTCATCACTTCTCCTCTCTTACTGAAATACTTGCTACAGCTTTTCTTTAAAATCTTACATAAAGTTGAAGAAAAAAGGGACCTACCAATGTCCACAGTGATCTGTTTCCTGTTCAGACACTTTCACAAATTCCATCTGTAGACTTTAATTTGAATCATCACATCAACTCTGTAAAATGCCATAGAGAATGCAATCAGACTTACAAGCAATTTTTTTTTTTTTAAAAAGTGAGTTAATTAACATCTCTTGTATGAAATGCCAAGAGTGCCAAAATTAAATAAACAAATGGGCGATCCTGGCTCAAGAGCTGGCAGTTCGTCTTGTAATTGGAAGGTTGCCGGTTCGAGCCCCGGCTCTCTCTGTCATTGTGTCCTTGGGCAAGACAGTTCACCCGTTGCCTACTGGTGGTGGTCAGAGAACCCGGTGGCGCCAGTGTCCGGCAGTCTCGCCTCTGTCCCTGCGCCCCAGGGCAGCTGTGGCTACAATGTAGCTTGCCATAACCAGTGTGTGAATCTGTGTGTGAATGGGTGGATGAATGTAGTGTAAAGCGCTTTGGGGTCCATAGGGACTAAGTAAAGCGCTATACAAATACAGGCCATTTACCATTTACCATCATTACAAAATTAAGCATGCCATTAATTAAGTAAAGAAATACATAATTAATTACATGTAATATTATTCAACTTTCACTTTTCATTTAATTGTTCCTGTGCAGCATTGCATTGTGAATTTATTCTAGCTGTCAAACTCACCCATCAAAATCAGAGGGTGTCACTACACTGATATAATCAAAACCATGGTTTTTCTCTTTAATTGATTCTTTCATAGGCTGTTCTCAGTATCGACTACACCGAATTGTACTTGCATACTTGTTAATTCCTACTTGGCAAGTACACTGAGGGGTCCTGATTTCTGAGAACAGAAGGTGTGACAGCAGCAAATGTGATCATATCAGCTTACTTTAGTGCCTTTCTACCTTTGGGATTAATATTTTACAATGAAAAGAAAAAACATTATAGATCAAATGACCTTTGTTCCTTTGAAATGTATAAACATTTTTTATAAGCACATTGGCAGGCTATATAAAGCCGTTTAAATGCGAAATGATTTGAAAGTGGTAAAGAACTGAACACTAGTATATTCAACTGAATATTACTTGTTGATCAAGCGACTGCTTAGCATATCATATTTAAAAACATTATACATGTACTCATAATTGCCATTCATTTCTTGAATAGGCCTGATATCACTGTTCTGGATATCCAAAGATGGTGACAACATGGTATCTCAGATGTTTATGCTTCTAGTGATTATGCTCTGACTTTCCTACCTGTATTATGATATTTTAATGTTAGTTTTAGTAATATAAAGAAGTATAACTCATCCGAGCATCACAAAATAAAGGCAAGCAAATGATTCAGGTAAAAATTTACTAACAGCGCTCCGATGAGACATTAGGGTTCAATAAAACTAACCACTTATGGGGCAAGATTTCCTGCGACAGTTTGAAAAATCTTCAAAATTCAGTAACTTGAATTAGTGGTACAAATAGGACCGCACCATTTTATTCTTCTTGTTTACTGAGGCAGATTTAACAGGACTTTCTTTTTCATGATTCATCAAAAGTGAAATGTTCAGTGGAAACATGATTTGTATTTTAAAACACAAACTCTAAATACATTTCTGATTTTCTCTTCAGATTCTAGCCCCCTGTCATCTTGTGAGCACTCAAGCAGCCTGCAGCAGACGCAATCTACAGTTATGAGGATGGCCGATTATGAGCCGGTGTCTAGTGAGGAGAAGAAATCAGATGTGGATTTTGTCACCGAGGCCAGGAACAATGAGTCTATAGTACGTATCTGCGATGAAGGTCTTAGAAATGCATAGAAATTGTGTGATGTGAAGGAGATGGCTGCAGGAATGTGTTTGAAAAACAAGCTAAAGTTAAATGCTGTAGTTTTTCATACTCACCAATATTGCAACATTGCACTGTAAAATATTGCTTTTTACATCAAAATCGTCATACTTTTAAAACAAGTAATGTTTCTAATGAAAGTCCCAATGATGACATACACGTACTTTTATCAGTTGATGGATGTCAGTTACAGAAGGTGTCTGCAAACACACTTTGATATCTTAGATGTCATAGTGCATGCTATGCACTACTTTTGATTGAATGAAGTATTGATTTATTTTGGTCTGTACATTCATTGTTCCATCAAAAAGTGACATTACCAAATAGCTTTTTTTAATATAAGTTTAACAGTGTCTCACAGTGTCTTGGTCCCTGTTAGCTCCTGAGGAAACTGCCTGGATCTTGTGTGCTCACCTGTTGATCCTTCCTTTTGTTTGTGAGGTCAGGTAGAATGCTGTGGCCTTTCACAGCTTTTTGGTAGCTGTTTTTATCCACATGGACCAGTCACAGTATTAAATGTTCATTTACTCGAAAATGTAGCTATCAACACTGTTTTGTGCAGTAAATGAATGTAATGTAACAATTATATTTCTGCATATTAACATAAAAACATGCATTTCATTAAACATTTTATTGGGTCCTTTACTGTAGGGCAAAAACCATACAGCAATTTTGAGATCCCTCTTGAATCAGAATATGAATACTTTACATAATTTCCTTATGGATTATTTAAAAAACATGATTGAAAAGAAAGCTATTAAAACAGACGAACAGTCTTAAGTACAAAGTAAAGGACAAAGAAATAAGTAAGAAAAAAGTTAAACCAGAGTCAAAAACCAGGAGCAAATGAAACAGGCTGCATGCCGGTTGACGCATGCGCTCTAAAGTGCTTCAGGGGACCTCAGTACGTCACATAATAGGTGATGGTAACAACCCATGGCTAATGTGATGACTCACACCACCTCTTTACACCTGACAACTATACAACTTTTGTTCTTGAACTGAAGAATCCTCGAGACACGAAACATCTTCACAAACTTAAAGAAGTCCAGTTGCCGTCTTTTTTCTTTAGGCCATTGAGGTAATCACTGGCTGCTCTAAGTCAACAGTAGGCTTTCAACATGTGTTAAATTCCAGCTGACCAACAGCCAGCAATTGCTAATCTATTTGCAGAAGAATCTCTGCCAGTGTCTGTGTGCACAAGTCAGCAGAATAAAAAACAAGGATTCAGCATAATGCAGTGCATTATGAAGTGCAGCATAACAGCTTTCATTAGTCTAATTACCACAACAGGCAAGCCACAGCATGAGCAAAACCAAATACAAAAACCATAAAGAATATTCTCCACCTTTGAGTATGCTGAAGCCCTGGGGAGAGGAGAGCCACATTTCCTGGTGGCTTGGTGAAAAAAAAGATCCTTTTGGTAAGTGATGCATGCACTACTATATCCTCAGTGTGTGCATGTGCTTCATCAGCTTGTGTGTGCACCAGCTCCCCGTGATTCTTCCTATAGCAGACACACACACACAGTTGCTGTACAGTATAGCAGCTGCACACTTAGATGAACAAAGTTTTCACAAAAAATAAATCATTGTTAATTTTATGATTCATTGTTGACCTACAGCTATGAAGAGAATTCACATGTATTTAACTAGATTTTGACATTGACTAATCAGTGTACCGGTAATCTACTTCTATTCTACACTGTTTTATTTAGTAGCATGCAACAGTCTTGAGCCACCAATGTCTTTATATGTTGCTAGAAAAATTAGAAATGGATGCATACATTTATTGAAAATGTGAAAACATACATGTAAATATAGTATAAAAGAGTTTTTACAGTTTTAATAAGCGTGAAGTAAATTCTGGTAAGACTACATTTATTCTTCAACACAGCCTGAACACTCTGAAGCAGTTTTCTTCTAATTTCTTTACGCATTCTTCAGGAATAGTTCTCCAGGCTTCTTAAAAAGACATTCAAAACTGTTTTTTGGGTGTTTCTGCCTTTTGTTCTGTTCCCTGTCAAGATGGTCCCACACTTCTTCAATAATGTTGTGGACTGGGCTGTGGGGAGGCCAGTCCATGACTGACAGTGTTACATTTTGTGTTGCTTTTGTTTTACTGTCCAGATTTGATTTAATGAACTGATGGTGTGTTTGTGATCATTGTCTTGCTGAAAAATGATCAATTCTCAAACAGATTTTCATTTATTTCAGTTTTATTTTAATAGTTCAAACTACAACAACAGAGTCCTCAAGATGCTTTATATTGTAAGTTTTAAGACTTTACAGTAATATGCTTGAATAATTTTTATCTACCATCAGTTCAAAATCAGATGGTATTTTATTGTGTATGTCATTTTGACAAGATCTCCAACATGACTTGCTGAAATGCAGCCCCAAACCATGAGAGAGCGTTCACTATGTTTACAGATGCACACTGACTGTTGTACCTCTCTCCTGACGTCCCCCATACATATTTGGGACTACTGGATTTTATACATCACTCCATCAGATCTTTTGCTACTGATTTTGAGTCCAGTTCTTGTGTAATGTGGCACATGTCAACCGTTTTTCTCTGTTTCCCCTCCTTAACAATGGTTTTGACAACCACCCTTTCAATTATACCGTTTATGGTCAGGTTTCAGCAAACAGTAGATGACTGAAGGGCCAGCTGCACATGTCTGGCTCTGCCACTTTTTTCCATTTTTGTGCTCCACTTCTGCAAACATGCTACCTTTTGGCTAACAGCTCTTTTGGAATCACCTTGTTGGTGTGAAAATACTACTTTATGCCTGTCAAACAGTGTATTTGGCATTTTTCATGGAAGAAATGTGAATAGGGAGCAAATCATCTGCTTTTCTGACAAGCCACTAAATATGCAATTTAAAACTGGTTCTTTCCTACGTTGTCTGTTATATGTAGATACAGCACCGGTTCATCCCTTGAGTTAGGTTCTTTTTTATGCTTGAATAATTTACAAGTCAGTGTAAAGTGATTTCACAACCAAAAAGGAAATAAATCAATAAGTAGAAGAAAACAACATTCCTCTGAAAATGGTCAGGTATAAAGACTGAACAGAAAAAGAGGGAAAAAACAGCTACTGACCAAATAAAAAAATGGAAAGACTTTCAGAAATTCTGCAGAACAATTGTTCATGACGAAAACTATAACTTAGAAAAACTATAAGAAAATTACTGCTTGGAAGCAAAGTATAAAGGAACAGGAACTTTGCACATCACTATATGATGTTACAAAAATAAGTTATCCAAGTTATGCTTATCTACTTTGCCCTCCCTTCTTGGTACTCACAGCACCTATCAGTTTCCATCTTTGTTTGTATTTTTTATTTCCCCATAGTGCATGAAAAGTTATCATCACATCAGGTGTAAACATTCCTGAGAATAAACCTCACTGACGTTTCCTCTAATAAATAGCATTTTCTCCCCAAAATTGGAATGCTGTGTAAAATAGACAGAATGCAAATATTTACTCAGTATCCCTATTTACTCTTGGTATTTTTGTAAAGGAAACAATACATGTTGTCAAGTAGCAATCACACTAATAAACCAAATATTTATTATTGTATCCAAATCTGTATTATTAGTGCCTTTTATGTATCTTTTGTACATTTTACTTTACAGAAGGACTAAGGTCAACTTTTGTGCACTTAGCACACGTTTTGCAGAAGAAGTTAACTGTTCAGGTATCAAAATTGTCAGCGTTTTCAGTACTACTTAAATCATACTTTTTTTCTATCTTTTATAGTTTTTTTTAAACATAAGGAAACTGAGAAAGCATCAAATCCTCTTATCCAGTTCAGCATAGTTTGAGCTAGAGACCAGATTCAAAAGCATTCTAGGCAAAAACTTTTTGAGTGACAGACGTGCCATCTAACTGCCTAATACACTGATTAGGCATAGCATTTTAACAGCTAACAGGTGAACTTTATCCAATCACGCTTCTATGTGATGTGCCAGACTAATAAGTCCAATTCATGGAAGCCCCACGTTGCAACTTGCAAGACCTAAATGAGCTGTTGCTAATCTCTTTTTGCGAGATATCACAGCACACCATCAGAGCTCTAGTGGAATCCATGCCTTGACGGGTTTGGGCTGCCTAACATTGTATTGGGCAAATGGGGACCAATACAATATTAAGAAGATGGTCATAATGATATGCCTGATTGGTATATGTACTGCTCAAAAAAATTGAAGGAATACTTTGAAAACATATCACATCTCAATGACAAAGGAATCATATGTCAGCAATAAAAGGATACCCCATCATTTGATGGAGGGCTGCATTCGAAGCCACTCTATACATTGAAGTGAAAAAATGATCCATCAAGCTTGTCCATTTCATTGTAGCAAATGAAAATGGTTCTTGGCCCCCATGAGCACCAGCTGAGTGACCCATTCTTTCACAAATCTTTGTAGATGCAGTCTGCATGTGTGCTGAACACCTGAATTCAATTATTTAGATGTGAGTAGGAATACCTTTGGCAATATGGTGTATGAATAAATAAAAGTGGCTCAACACTTTTGTAGAATACTATAATTATTGTTAATATGAAGTATTTAAAAAGGCTAATTTGTTTTTTCATTTAGTTCAGGGCATACAGTTGCTTTTTTTTTTCACCATACAGAATAATTTAAGCTAAATTATATCATTTGTTTATTAAATTGAGTTAGTGTCAGAAAAACAAATATGCAGATGCCATCCTTTGTCAAAACCAAATGAATTATTTCAGTGACATTGCCTTTGACACAGAACCCTCATGTAGAAAAGCTTAACTTCACGTAATGGCCTGGCCTCTCCGGGCATTCTTTAAAGCTCATGTGGCTCCTGTATAAACATGACTCCCAACAGTGAACTGTACTGTTTAGTATATCAACATTGCTCCTGTTTAAATAATAGTATCTCAGTAAGGTTTAAAACATTGAAGGTGAAAACTGTTCAATGTGGCTGACTTGCATTAAAAATATAGAAGAGAAAAAGAATCATATCAAGTATGTTTACGTCGTCATTCTTCAATGGTTGTATATTACTGTGCACCTCCAGATCCAAAAAGATTCTTTCCCCTGATGTGGTCAAAACTGAGAAATAAAACATGATTTGAGTAATTATAAAGACGAGTGAAAGAAAAAATGTTGGTGTGTATGGAATAATGCTATTTATGTGTGGGGGTAGATTTTGGGTCTGTTTAGTTTTGTCCTTGTTTTTGCTAAGAACTAATTTATTGCCATTTTATTTTTATAACTATTTCATTCCTCCCTGAGACTGGTTCTGCCACAGGTTTCTTTCGGTTAAATGGGGGTTTTTCCCTCCCATTGTCACTAAGTACTTGCTTAAAGTGGGGTGGGGTGGGGGGGCGGGGTTGTAATTGTTGGGGAGTTTTTCTATTATTGTAGGGGCTTTACCTTACAGTATAAAATGCTTGAAGTGACTGTTGTTGTCATTTTGTGCTATATAAATACACTTTAATGGAATCATTTTGAATCTCTGTCTTGCTTCTAGCCAATGAAAGATCTATGCACAGATGAAGTACAGCTTGGCCCATACTTCTCGGATGGGAAGCGACGTGTCGACTATGTTCTGACTTACCCCATCCAAAAGTCTGGCAGCACACGAAGACGGTCATCCAGGTTTGGGGATAACAACTTCATACGACGACTTCGGCGTAGCCTGAGCTCGAGAAGCAGCCAAGCGCCGCTACAACCAAAAGAAGACCCAGAGGTTGCTGCACAGGAGCATCAGGCTGACTATCATGAGGATGACAAGCGCTTTAAACGGGATGAGTTTGAGGAAAACCTCGAGAAGACAGGACTAGAGTTGGAAAAGGATGAAGAGGTGAGAAGAGAAAAGGCTGAGGAAAAGGAAATTGTTTTATTAGGATAAATGAACAATGATGATATTTTTTAAAGGCCAAATTATTTAATGTTAACATAATCCTGTTAGGTTTTTCTCACATTTATCCCTGCTCTCAGTTAATAACAGTACTGATTTGCTAACAAAAATCTAAGTCCTCTAAGCAATCAACTAATTGTGATATTTCATTTCTTTTGCACTTTATAAAACTTTGAATTTCCTTAGGGAATAATATACATGTGGTCAACTGCTCCCACACACAATAAAATAAAACATTCATTCTATAGAGAAATTGAATGAGTTTATCCAATACTAAATACAAAATATATTCATTATATAATAATTCAAAATAAAAACACACTTCCTCCTCAGGGTCCAAGTTCAGCCTAACAACTGAGCTTGCCTTTTTGATTATTGTATTTCGTCCATAAATGTTCTTCTATTTGATACAGCACAACACAGAGAAGCATGTTAGCAATGACAGACTGTTAAAATCACTCCAGAAGATGTTAAGATACTACCCTCCATAGGGAGGCCCTTCCTGTTGAGAAGGTTGGTGTTTGGCTCACAGTCTGGTTTATTGTCTAGTAGGAACCCCAGAAATTTAGAACATGAGCATCTCTACTGAGGCCCCACCACAACCAGGATAGGATCACACTTCGGCTTTTCAAAATAAATACTTTTCAAGGTAAAAGAGAGCAAAAGCATTTATAAAGATAAAAGGAGGGAAGAAAGAAGGAAAATAAAATGTTAAAGAGACATTTTTGTTTTATTTCTGCTGGGTGACACAGTCTCTCCTGCATGAAGTCCAGATGCTGGTTTCCTGTGTGAGTTTTTGATGCCACAAAGCTGACTTAGAGCTGTAACATCCTCTACGAGTATGGCAGGGAACAGATGTGGGTGTGTCCTCATCTCTTAGAGGAGTCAAGTTGTTGTCAACAAAAAAACACAAAAAATAATTTGAAAATGTAAAAGTCAAGTATCAGCAGTGATTTAATAACTTCATGACCTATGTGAAAATTATTTCTACATAATTTGCAGGTTGCTCTAACACTGTATAAATGTAACAGGGCTTAGTCCAATCCAAACTATTGTTATACATTATATTAAATTGTGAAAAGCCTATTAGCTTACAAAAAGTGGTAGCTAGCTTATACTGAAATATTACTACATAATATTTTCATAAGCTAAAAAAAATCTTAAAAGAGTGGGGCTACATGCCGTGATGCTATTTAACTTTAGTCATGTTAGCACATTAACTTCAACACTTGGAGGTTCAGTTCTTTTACTGCAAAGACCCTTCAGTCTTTATATATGCGTGTTGGACAAAGTGTAAATGCCGAAGCTGAACGGCCTTTGCACAATCATACACACACACTTCTTAGTAGTGCAAAGCTATAAGCACAAACAGGAGTGTAAAAAAGCCAGGCAACAAGCCTGTGTCTGTCTAACCAATCAGAGAGCTCCTTACATCATACCATGTGGCTAATTTGCATTGCTCGGAATTTCTGAAATGAGATGACTAATCCAAAAGTTAATCTGTTAGTTATCCAGTAGTTAATATTCAAGCTAATTCATTTACTATTATCATAGAAAATCTGTGAGCTAACAGGAAAGGGAAATGCAGCGAGGGAATAGATTTTCAAATGAGGAGTGGAATCGCCATTTTTAGAGTCAGAAATTAATCTTTGATTTTTAAATCCATTTATTTCTCTTTTTAAAATTGTATTTTTTGTATTTGGAATTCTAAAATGTTTTTTGAAGTGAGGTTTCTATTGAGTGTTTCATTATCGTTTTTAGAAAGTATTTATTAATTGATTAATAATTCATTTTGAAATATTAATTTATTAATAGTGTTTCTATTTTAAATTAAATTACTAAATAATACTTAAGTAATGTTTAAATAAATAAAATAATTAAAAAATGAATTTATAAAGGACTTTACAAGTACATATTATATTGCACAATTCATTATTCAGGCACAGAATTCTTTTTTTTTTTTTTTTTTTTTTTTTTTTTTTTTTTTTTTGGTTCTCCTTTTT
>VUQR01010144.1:0-23831 GCA_015108515.1 Hemichromis elongatus | reverse complement strand
TCCATTCTCCCCGTGTTATTTTGGGTACTCCAGGTTCCTTCCACAGCCAAAAATCATGTAGTTAACTGGTTAACTGGTGAATCTAAATTGCCCCTAACTGTGAATGTGAGTGTGGTTCTCCTGTGGGAGCCCTGTGACAGACTGGCAACCTGTCCAGGGACCCCAGCTCAAAGTTATTTTTATTTATTTTTTTTTTTATTTTTAAAAAAAGGAAAACAAAATCACGAAGGTGTACTTTTGTGAATACATGCTTCCATCCATTTTTGTAAAACTGTGTCATTAGAGGGCATAAATTTTCACTGCTATGTGGATGATACTCAGCCTTATCTATTCATGAAGCCATATAACACACACCAGTTAGTTAAACCACACAAATGTTAGACATAAATACTTGTACTTGAATCTTTTATAAATGCTAATACCTGTACTTGTAATTGGCCACTGTGCATAAAGTAATGGTATATATAAAAGTGATATCAACTCTGCCCTAATGGATATAACTGAATTAAGTTTTGCTTAAAATGATGAAACACTCTCAAGAAGACTCTCTGCAGAAACACATACGCATGTTTTTAATGTGATGTCTGCCAAGAAAAAATAAAGTGTGTATATATTATGTTTGTGCACTTTGCAATTTAGGATGTGCTCTTTTTGTAAATTAATCCATTATTTATTTATTTATTTATTTTTTTACTGATTTTTAATATCCAAACCTCTGTTGTATTTCAGAGTACTATCCCTGGAATCGGCTTCTTAAAGATCCATGCTCCTTGGAATGTTTTGTGTCGAGAGGCTGAGTTCATGAAACTCAAAATGCCAACAAAGAAGGTACTCCCCCAATTATTTCCCATTTCTAAGATGTAAACTCAATGTTGATGCAGTGCTTTGAGGTAAAACGTGTAAAGATACTTTCCCGTCGCACAATCCTTTTCACAAAATACAAAATAATAGCTGACTCGGTTCAAAAATATTCACTGTAAAACAAATAATTAGAGGCAATGTATTACATCCTGTCATGGTTTAGACTGTTATCACATAGTATGCTATTTATATTAGTGTGGGGTTGTTTTTTTTTTAAGTTTTAAAAGTATCCCCAAAAATGTAGTCCGCTTTTCTTTATAGTAGTACCTAACTAAATTATTTTTAAATTCATAGACCATCAGCCTTTTTTTAATAAACTGAAACATCAAAACATGTGTGGAAAGAACACCGCAAAAGAAAGAACTAAAGCTTTCTACACCTAAACCTTTCAAGGCTCTTCAAGTGAATGGGTGGTAAAAAAAATAAAAATAAATTCAAAGTATATACAGAGTCATCAGTTGTCACGTCACATCAAGAGACATTTTATATTTTAGCTCTTGGAATTAAGTCATTATTTTAGAGAGGCCACTTTTGGTTAGCAATTTGCTTGCTTGTTTGTTGGTTGGTTTGTTTTTTACTATTTTATTTTATCTTATTTGGATTTCCTCTGCAGGTTTATGAAGTGAAACAAGGCAGTAATGTGGTGGAGAAGATCAGGATGTTCATTCACAAAGTTACAGCCCCTCTCCACCCAAAAGTCAACGATAACCGATCACCGAGTGAGAAACCCCTCTGTCATCCCTTCTCCAGAGAAAAACAGCATCTGTAAGTAAAATATCTGCTGAATATCTGCTTAGAGTTTAGTCAACTGACAAATAATATTTCTTAAACTAAGCCTTTCACATGGGTGAAAGGCTTATTTTAAGAACTCAGAGACAACACACAACAGAACTTGTGTGTTGTCTCTGAGTTGTGCAAACTGAAAGACAACCACAAATTTGGAGCTGGATACTAATTTCAATTTTATAACGTATATAATCAAGGCATTTTATTTTCAATATGAATTATGAGCGTTTTGCAGCTAATTTAGCTATATAACGTGATTTATGAGAAGCTCTGCTATTGCTAATTCTGGGATATTTGGTTTGATACTTTGGCTTAATGGTGGTCTGCATGAAGTACAAATGTTTTAGTGTATATCACTTCCTCACTATTGTGTTAGTTTCATTTAATAGATTGATTGACTTTCTGTGTTACGAAGGCAGTTCTTTTCAAGAGCAGGTTAAGCGCCAGCCAATGCTTGCTGACCTATCAGTTCTCTGGAAAATCGTATCCCATGGCCTAGAAGATCATTTAAACCTTCTTGTAAGGAAGTGAGGAAACCTCAAAAAATTGTTTTCAAAACTTTCCAAGCCAATTAATTAAAATTAAAATCAAGACAACAAAGTAGTTGACCTTATGTGAAATTTGCAAGTAAGCTTGCCTACTGGTTTGAGTTTCCAAAAACTTGGTGTCAGTTATATTTAACAAGAATTCAACCTTTTCCCAGACCACAGATACCAAGGCACCACCCTAAAGTCAATTCTTATTGGCCAATATTCACGGATGCATGGAAGGTTGTCCAATCAGTATTCATCTGTTTTTTTGTACTTCAAGAATGTATTCAAATGCATCCCCTGAGATGTACAGTATAGGGTGCTTCAGGAATGTGGGGTTCTGGGCTCGATGTTTTTGGCTATTTGGCCCCGTGAAACCATTGTGGGACCTTATTTGTCGTGGGTGTTGGACTCCACCATCACTGGTCTTTGTCACCAGTTTTAGTCATAATTTATAAATAGAATTTCTAGGCACTGCTAAAGAGTTGAGGATGCTTGGTTCAGTGGTCTCTGGATCTAATCCCTGTGTTTTCCAGTTATTCAGACATTATTCTGTTGGCTTCATGAAGCAGTTAGGTTACTCTGGAGGTATTGCAGCCAACACTAGATCTACTAGGATGTGATTGGAACTTCTGAGTCTGAGGCCGTGGTTCTCAGTTTGAAAAGGTTGCAGTGCCACCTTGAGGTTGGCAATGAACTTCTGAATAAATTTAAATATCTTAATAGCTCACTAGAAAGAGCCTAGAGAGATAAACACAGCCTACACAGAGCTCATCTCATCAATTCCAGGTAGAAGAAGTGCTTTAGAAACCCACTTTATACTCAGTAACAATAGCAGTAAGGCACAGCTATAAGGCTGCTGCTGAACGATCATTTTTTCAGTACCTGCTATAGATTTAAACAGAGCTACTACAAAATGAAAATGTATGTTTTAGATTCATCAGGAGACCACAAACTAATTTTAAACAAATGATAATTGTGTTTGATGTCAGTTGTGAGTTAATTTTAAACACCTTTGAAATGTGAATAATAAAGAACGGAAGCTGGATGCAGTAGTGCATCCATTCAAAAACATAACATAGTTTAGTAGATGAGCAATGTTAGCTAAAATTGACAGAGAGGTAATATCTTTTCATGGATTCTGAGTGTCCCCTGAGGGAAACCAGAAAATTACTTACTTTTAGAATTAAACACCAGAGAGAAGATACAGTGGGATGCAAAGTTTGGGCAACCTTGTTAATAGTCATTATTTTCCTGTATATATCGTTGGTTGTTACAATAAAAAATGTCAGTTAAATATAACATATAGGAGACACAGTGATATTTGAGAAGTGAAATGAATTCTATTGGATTTACAGAAAGTGTGCAATAATTGTTTAAACAAAATCCGGCTGGTGCATGATGTTTTTTTTCTAAACTGAACTGAAATTGTAACTGACAACTTAACAACTTTATAACAGGAAAGCTGAAGCTTAAATTTTTTTCATGATCAGATGTGTACAGTCAACATCATCATCATCAACCCTCTTAACCCACAGAAACTAATACAACTAGTCTACAGCAAACATATTTTGTCAGCACAATAAAAGAGAGGTGGCAGATATCACAGAATAAAAGGTTTAGAATAGCTAGATTAAATATAGGCTGTAAAGGCTCTATGTTCTCTCTATAAGTGCTTTTAAAGGCAGTAATCAGAGAATACCAATGTCTTACAGTCCTGCTGGGATGTATGGAAGAGAGAGTGGGCAGTGAGCAGCTATATTTGCAGCTCTGACTAATAGCTTGCAAGAAACATCCCTCCACCTTTTCTCTGTTACTTAGTGTTCAGCTCTGAAACCACTCTACCCTAAGAAACTTTCCTAGTTCTAGATTACAAAGTTTATCTTACAAAGAATTTCTGGCTTCATCAGAAATGGTTTTGATTCCTACAAATGTCGACAGTTGTCTTGAATTAAATTATGTATTTTCCAGAGAAGTGTTAAGTCTCTTGGTATGAAACAAGAACAACACTGAACCAGTAAAACTGCAGTGTTAACATATTAATGCTGGCTGACAGAGCTGGTGGGGACTTCTAAGGGAGGGCAAACAACTACTATTAAAAACACAATTGCTGACTGACTGGAATGATTCAAAATATTCTGGGAAACAGTGTATGAGGATCAGCAGAATATCACTGAAAGGCTAATATACACAATAGAATTGGAAAGAAGAGCATGGGATGGGTAGGAGTGCCTGATCTGAAAAAGAAATTAGTTAATAAATTGGAAAAAAGCTAAAAACTTTATCTAATATTGGGGGTTATCCAGGTAAAATCAGGAATAGCTTTTTGGAGCTGGGTGTAATATGAATATGTCTAATATAGGAATTGTAACGGGTTCACTCAATTCAGACTTCCTCTATATTTTTCTTTCCTGTATCTATTCTATAGACTACCTACTGAAAAAGAGCACATTTCACAAACATGCCATACGACTTTCTTTGCATCTGTTTTGTTATCAGATTTGATCTGTCTGACAAGAACAAGTTCTTTGACAGCAAGACTCGGAGCTCCATAGTAAGTATTTGTTTTAGTAGATGGATGGTTGAAGAGTTAACGCTGTGTACATTGATTCAGTTATACATAAAATAAAGAAATGGTTGTTTGGGTTGTTATTATAAGGTTCTCTATTTTCATTCTGATAAATATCTTTAGTTAAATGATGTTTGCCTATAGATGTTATTTACTCTAATAAAAGTTCTCACATATACAAAAAGAGAGGGGCTGGTGTTTAACTAAAACACTATGAATCCGAGTTCCGTCCCTTCATTTTCATCTCTGTTAAATGTTCAGCTCCTCATCCTCAAAGATAGAAACTGCATTATTGCTACAGTTTTCTTTTTTGCTGTTTAACGGTCAGGTCTATGAGGTACTGAAGAGGACAAAATGCATCAAACCCAAATATCCCTTGGGTAAGACATCTCCCTTTCTAATCCTAGAAATGAATCAATGTGCAATTAATGTTAATCCCTTTTTGATTAGTTTTACAGGCCAAGGGTGGTCCTACATATATAGAATTAGCCCTGATGTCCATTTTAAACATATCAGTACAAAGCTGAGATATTAGATGTATGTCAATATTGATTGCAACAAATATTTCTGGCGCAAATTCACCTACTTTCAAGGTGCGTGGGGAAGATAATGATCTAACGATGTGGAGACTCCAGTAACACTTAAAAGTAGTGAGAAACAACTTTAGTGACCAGCACGAGAAAAAACTGAAAAACACTCCTTTATTCTAACAAGATTTTTAAAGTCCACCTTCTAGGTTTTAAGAACCTGCTATTCTGGCTACAGTGTCTGTGAGGCATTATATCCCATAAAAAAGGGACTGGCATCCATTAGTAAATGTTTCAAGTGATCAATGAGTCGTTTGGGTTATATATCAGTCTCACGTGATGTTTTTGAAAAGAAAGATTATTAAATTAAGAATATAAAATGTAGGTGACAGCCACAAAACTCACAGGAAAGTCAGATTTGCGCAACAAATGATAATAAAACTGAGACCACTGGCACTGTTTTTGATCTGCAAAGTGGCAGTGATCTGCTAACAAATGTACAAAATACAGAAACTCTGTAGAACAGCAGCTATGCGGCAGCAGCTTTTATTTATGAATGATTTACTCAATATGTTAATGATAAGAGTTGATTGTTACATTTATACTCAAAAGCAAATCAAGGGCTTCAGATAATGAACTAATGGTTGATTGTGCACTCTTTTTTGCATTTAAGTATACAGCATGGTGGCAGAGCATGATGTGCTTTTGAATTAAAATCCTGTTAAATGTGTCTTCATACAGGGCTCACCAGTCTGCTAGCCAGTGGTGTGTACACATCTGCCTTTCCTCTCCATGATGTGAGTATCATACTTTGAGGTTATCTCTCCCATATTTGACTGAGAAGGCTGATGTTTATACACCAAGATAATGATTACAGTTTAGTAGTTCCTGAAAATCTATAAATACTCAGCTGCTTGTACTGTATTAGTAAAAAAGAAGCAAAACAAACTTTTTTTTGCATTTACTCTCAGCTGTTGGACTCATGGTCATTTATTCATTATAATTGTATGCATTTTTATATAGCTCAGTTTAAGACAGATAGTTGTGATTGTGTTAATTGGGGTGGCTGTAGCTCAGGTGGTAGAGCAGCTTACCTACTAACCGGAAGGTTGGTGGTTTGGTCCCAATCTGCTTGCAAGACACTAACCCCATGTTGCTCTCTGATGCATCCGTTGGAGTATGAATACATGTGAGTCTTAGATAGGACAGGTTCTTGGGGCTAAATGACCTTTAATTTCATGCTGATTTCAGAAATGTGAGATATTTATTTGGGTGGCATTATCTTGGCTTCCAGCTAATGCTGTGATGAATCTTGCTGACCAGTCTATGTCCTTTTAAGTACATATTAAACAAGCGCGTAGGACTGACCTAATTTATGCAACATTACTAAAAATGAAAACATGCAAGAGTTCATGCATTTATTACTCCTAGGCTGGACTGCTGTAATTCGTTATTATCAGGATGTCCTAAAAACTCCCTGAAAACCCTTCAGTTAATCCAAAATGCTGACGGACTAGAAACATAGAGCACTTTGCTCATATATTTGCTTCTCTTCATTGGCTCACTGTTAAATCCAGAATCAAATTTAAAATCCTCTTCCAGTATAGCGCTTTGCTGTCAGACAGGGGGTGTACTTGGGCTTCCTAAAGTATTTAAAAGTAGAACAGGAGGGAGAGACTTCAGTTTTCAGGCCCCTCTTCTGATAGACACTAGCTCTACTTTTTGGATTAGGCTTCAAACTTTCCTTTTTGCCAAAGCATATAGTTAGGGCTGGATCAGGTGACACTGAATCCTCCCTTAGTTTCGCTGCAATAGGCCTAGGCTGCTGGGGCTTTCTGCTTCAGTCACACCTTTTTACTTTTCATGTGTTTATCTGCCAATGCTGTATTTGATAATTAGTAGTTTGTCTGGCTCTCTCTCCCATAGTGTGCTTTCTGTCCCATCTCTCTCTGCTCTCTCTGCTATTATCACTCAGTCTGTGTATTTCCACCTAGCGAATATTAGTTGTCTACACCCATCCCTTACAGCTAACTTTACTGCTATTCTTGTACATGGTCTGGTTACATTGATAACTGTAATTCAGTCCTCTGGCTTACCACTCAAACTTCTCCATAGATTTCAACTGGTCCAAAATGCAGCTGCTTGCGTCATAACCAGAATCCTATCCATAGAAAATTTTCAACAGCTTCTCTGACTTCCTTTAAAATATTTCTTAATTTTTACAATTCTTCTTCTTACTTTTTATTTGAACTTTCAGTAGAATAGCCACTTGTCTTTGGAACTCTCTCACACAGCACATTCACAATGTTGACTTTCTCTGTGTCTTCAAAGCCAACATTAAAACACATCTTGCTTGTTTTTAGTTCATTATGTATTTTCTATGGTGTATTCTATGGTGTATGGTGTGTTATTTTATCTATGCTGGGGCTTTGTTGTTTAATTACTTGTAATGTGTAAATGAAATGTATTATTACTATGATTTTTACGAATATTTCTCTTATACAGCAGAAATATATATAATACTAAATATGAAACCTGTGTGTTACAGGGAGACATTAAAGGGGTGAATGCAGGACCTAATGACAGGAAGGTAAGTAGAGAATTCAAATACTTATTTGTAACAGTATTACACCAAAGCGTAGCCTATTACAAAAAAAATCCCACATATTTTCAACCTAAATTAACTGACAACAGAGTTTGGAAGTTTAAGTAGAGTAGAAAAGTGCCACATAATAACTAGTCCGTTTAGCAATACAGATACTGAATTGACTATCATATGTCTTGATGCATGCTCAATCGCCCAGGTTAGGAAATTCTCAAAAGCTGATTCTGTTCATCTGGACATAGCGTTTTCAATGGAAGAAACATTTCGTTACTCAACTCAATTTCAGTCTCAGCTGAATGGAGGTTTTCCCAAACTTATAAACCGTACATTTGCATAATGACTGAAACTAGCACACTGAATGAAGAAAGGGTTGTGAGGTCAATTCCTTGATCATTATTATTAAAATTGTCATGACCACTGTTTAACAACAACTGATCAAAAACCATTGGCCATGAGTACCATTCACAGAGAGTTGGGGAATGGATTCAATCACATCATTTTACCCTTAGGCCCCCTCCTCAAGTCAGACGTGCCTCTTCATATAAATGGCCTCCTTAACTCTCCACTCAAACCAAGAAACTGAGCTCACAGCCCATTGTTCATTCAGTGGTGTGAGTTTCAGTCATTATCCAAATGTACTGTTTATAAGGTTTGGGAAACCCTTATTCAGCTGAGACTGAAGAAGTCACTTGGATGAGTTGATGTACAGAATCAACTTTATGGGCTAACTGTCGTGTGTTTTCTCCCTGCTGGAATTAGGAATTGAACATGTGGAGATCTAATGCAGTCAGCTGCTTTATAACTGTATCATATATAGCAGTTGACTGTAGGTGTGACTATATATACAAATGTTTGTTCTGATCCCCGAACCCCCAATAATAAATGGATGGATGATAATGAAATTTAAATCTGGAAACACAAATTTTCTAGTGGCACAATAAATGCTATTGCATCAGCACACATAATGTAAAAACTGATAAATCTGCAAAAAAAAAATAGCCTCTAATTATATCTATCTGTCTGTCTGTCTGTCTGTATGTGACATATTTGATATATTTATTGACTCATGCTTCTGTTCACAGCTCCTGTATGAGCAATGGGCCAGCTATAGTGTTTTCTACAAGTACCAGCCCATTGGACTTATCAGGTGAGATCCACATCTGTCATAAAATTGCTGATTGGAAATGCAGTCTGTCCTAAGGTATCTTAGCTCAGGGAACAGTGCAAAACCACAATTTATTTGTCCTATGACTTTAAATTGAGGGGAAATTTTTTTTATTAATTCTGGCATACATGACCTATTTACATGGATCATTAAGCTCAACTATTAAGGTTTAACAGTTAATTTGGCAGTGATGGATGTGACAGTGATGTGGCCTCTGTATCTCTTCTCAACCAGGAAATATTTTGGGGAAAAGGTTGGACTGTATTTTGCCTGGTTGGGAGTCTACACACAGATGCTGATCCCTGCTGCCATCATTGGAGTAATCGTATTTCTCTATGGCTGTGCTACTGTCGATAATAACATACCTAGGTACGCCGGACACATTTATTTATTTTTTATTGCAATAAGACAATGAAAAGATAGGAAATCTGGGGAAAGAACCACGAAAAGACCAAAGAAGAGGACTTTTTACCTACTGGCTTGGTAGATGGATTGAACCAGAGCACCTTTCACTTTATTTAAAGCATCTTATCAAGCACTTTATTTAGCATCACACTTTAAGCATAGATTTGCACATGAAAAATATTTCCACACAAGAAGTTTAATTATTTATTGAATATTTATTGTGTTTTTTAAACTCAGTTGGTAGCCTTTATTCCAGGTCCTGCACAGCTGCTCCTCATCAAGGAATGTGGTGGTTGTCTGTGAAAAGGAAAGGTTGTGCTGTGAAGAAGCTTGACAAGTGAATTGTTTGTGAGAAGAGCTGAATGAAAAATAAATACTTATTGTTCCACTATAATTGTCTTGGTCTGCCTCACTGTAAATCTAGCCACTAAGGGCCGCCCTGTTACAAGGATGATACAGAGTATTTCATATGGAAATAGAAGTTTCAATGTCTACCTGGGCCAGATGCTCCTATTTGATGTGAAAGTGTAGTTCTGATCATTTACGTTTTAATGTAATATACTTTTTTTAAGATCTCTCCAGCTTTTGACATAGACTAATTCACATCTACCATCTAACAAAGTCATTTATTCTTTTTTGTTAGCATGGAAATTTGTGATCCCAGGAACAACATTACCATGTGTCCACTATGCGACCAAGCCTGCAGCTACTGGAAGCTGGTGACAGCATGTGGCACGGCCCAAGCCAGCCATCTGTTTGACAATGCAGCCACTGTCTTCTTCTCCGTCTTCATGGCTCTATGGGGTAAGTACAAATTGCTGTCCAAATATATAGACAACAACTAGAAAACATGTAGACGACAAATAAAGCTTGTGCAGCAAAGCATTGCTGAAACTGAAAAATACAACTGAAAAATGTTGATCTGTGGAACCAGCACCCCAATACAGGAAGTGTGGATCAGCTCTCTGTCCGACTAACTGTGATCCTCTGAATGTTATTCAGTAGGCAGTACAGAGCTTGGATGGAGCCAATGTGGGTGAGGGACTCGCCCAGTTCTAACTGCCTCTGTAATTGAGGTGTCTACCTTGTTTCCTCATTTATAGAAAAAAAAACTGGGGTCCTGCTTGCAGGCCTGGTATCTTAACAGTCACACCTTTTCCAGCAGCTCCACTGAGTGGAGTGGAGAGGTTATTTGGGATAGGCTGTTTTGAACAAGTGAGTTTTAAGCTTAGACTTAAAGAGAGAGAGAGAAGTGATATTTCTTAAATCAGGGGGAATTCCAGAGTCAGGGAGCAGAGCAGCTGAAAGCCCTGCTCCCCATGGTGGCTAGACGGGGGGAGGGAACAGAGAGAGAAAAAGAAGAAGATCTGAGACGCTGAGATGGAATAGTGATCTGTACCAAGGAAGAAGAAGAGAAGCTCAGATTTTTTAATATTGAGTTTGAGAAAATTGGAAGAGAACCATGAATTTAGTTCGGCTAAGCAGAGGATGGGGGGAGAGTGGAATCAGGTTTAGTGGACAGATAAAGCTGGGTGTCAACAGCACAACAGTGAAACCAGATATTATATTTACGAAAAATGTGTCTAATCGGAAGAAGATAGATAATGAAAAGAAGGGGCCCCAGGACAGATCCTTGGGGCACGCCGGTGATCAGAGGAAAGACTGAGAAGTAAAGGATTTGAGTCGAATAAACTGAGTGCGATCAGACAAGTATGATTTAAACCAGGCTCGTGGAGTATGGGAGAGACCAATAGAGACTAGTCTACTGAGGAGAATGGAATGAGAAATGGTGTTGAAAGCAGCACTTAGATCGAGGAGAATAAGAATGGAAAGTAAACCGGAGTCAGCTGCCCATAAGAAGATCATTGGTTATTTTTAAAAGTGCTGTTTCTGTGCTATGAGAGGGGTGAAAACCAGACTGGAACTGTTCATACAGATTATTATGAGTTAAGTGTGAGTGGAGTTGTGTGGCAACTATCTTCTCAAGAATTTGAATAAAAGGGACAGTTTGCTGTTTATTATGTAGTTATACACTAAAACTGCATAACCTTATATGAATAGAAACTGCATGTACAAAAAAAAATATAAAATGTTCATACTCTCTATGATTGCCATTCATATATATGGAAAATAGCATTAAGAAACATGTCACAGCTGGTGTCCGAGCATGTGTTGAGTTTTTCTATGTCTGATTATGTAGCTGTTCTCTTTATGGAACACTGGAAAAGGCGGCAGATGAGACTCAACTATGTCTGGGACCTGACAGGTTTTGGAGAGGAGGAGGTGGTGAGATAACCCCACATCTATTTCTATGTTTTTAATGCATAATTATTACTTTGTGTTCATTAGTAATTAGTGATGATGAATAATGAGCCACTTTTTACATACGTTCTTTTTCTCTGTAAATACTACTGTACATCTTCTTAACCTTAATGTGCTCTGTTACCAAATGAAACCACTAATTACATTTTCAGGACCACATTAACTACAAAACCTACAGACTAAACAGTTTGTATTATAAATGTGTGATGCTAGATGTGATGCAAGATGCTAGACACAAAAATCAAATTGAAACTTGAAGTTTGTTTGTGCCGTGTCATATGTTCCAGTTGATCTTAGCTAATTTTATAATGTGCTTTTGTCAAAAATGAAAGTAGATAGTAAGGTTTAACAACTGAGCAGAGACAAATATAGTTATGAAGAATATAGAAATCTTTATGCAGCTATCTTAAAAACACATTCCCAGAGTAATAACTAACATAATGGTTGAGATAAGATAAGGTTCCCTCACAAACCTTTAAGCCTCACACATCAGTGCTGGGTGGTTTTTAAAATTTAATGTACACACAGTACAATTCAATATAATATCGTATGCTACAACTTAATGGAATGAAATAATGCATTTCATCTCATTATATTACTTTAATAAAAGAATATGAAATGTTTTTAACTTGATGTGCTAAACTGAAATCGCCTTTATATGTTTTTATGTGTTTGGTTTATTTCACAGGAGGAACATAAGGTTTGGATCTGACTTCTTTTTCGCTAACTGTTAACTACTTTTCCCAGCATTAATCTATTAAGGTGTCTAACAGTCTTCTTGTGGTCTCTTTACTTGACCTGCTCTTTGTCTCTGTGGTTCAGTAAAATGTTTTACATCTGGCTCAACTATCTTTTTGAGGTTTGTTCTAAAGATGTACTCTGACTTGACTTTCATCACTTTTTTGCCCTCTTATATTTAGTTGAGTGTGAATAACTTAAAAATTACCACATTATTATTTTCTTGTTTTTTTCCTTGGTACCCTACTATTACCACATTATTGCGGAGCTGTATTTCCATATTATTACCTTCAATTTGGGGCTCTTATCACATACATTTCAGGGTATGTATGTTAGTAAATTAGGAACTGGAGAGGACATACTAACGTGTAACAGTGGTTACAGTTGCTACTATGTCACATGGTAGCAACTGTAACCACTGATGCTAGCATGATATTACTTGAATATCAACTAGTTATTACTTTAGTAATTGCATAATAATGACTTGGGTATTACCATATTATTACACTCTTGTTTCCTACTATTACCCCTTCATTACCGAGCAGTAATGGAAAGTGCTACTAGTTCTTGATATTTGGTCTTGTTGGAATAAAAATCAAATGCAATAAGGATTTAATACTGGCAGGATTTTTTGGCCCCATGTTTGATGTTTATTTAACAATTCATTGACGGAGACATCCCTAAGCTAAGAATTTTTTAGAGAAGCTGCTGGCTGACCTTTGAGTTTGGACATAGAGCACATGCAGGTAGACGTTTCTGGGAAGGAAAGAGTGCCAAGCTTTGAAACAAATCATCTGATCACAAGCTTTTTATAAGGTAAAGGAGTTCAGTGTTAGTCAAAGAGGTGGTATAGCCCAGTGCAAGGTCCAGTGTATGTCCCCTTTATTAGGTGACTTGACTGACTATTAAAGATTGTATTTCTTGAACATGGTGATTATTTATATCAGCAGTAAAGGCTCAACACAAGAAGAACAAAAACCAAAGGTAAATATTTGTGGTTGTTATTACAAATGATGGCCATTCCACCTTCATATTTGAGTTGCTAGGCATGAATAGTTAGTAGGGCACCTCTTTGTCAGTGAGATGTGGTATCCCACCCTTTAGCAGGACTCAGGGATGAAGAAAAATCAATATTGTGAGTAAAAGACATTTTTGGGACCTCATATTAAGTCAACAAAACGTAGTATAAAAATCGGTGATAAATACAGCTGAAGTTTGTCAATGCTTACACGAAAAACTGAGTTAGATACTGAAATCAAATTGTTAGGGCAGAAATGTCTGTGTACAGAAAGGCATGATGTGACCCTAACAGATGCAGAATGAATGGTGGGTGTTCAGCATGTCCTTGTGAAACATGCTCATCATTCAGAACAGGAGTGACTTCTAGGATGGGTTGTGCTAAAGTGGATGTCAGTCCAGAACAAATCTGTTGGTCTTTCTTGATCCAAGTCTGCAGGTTATGTGGTTCAGTTAAAGTACTGGTCTCACAAGAAACCACAGGCTTTGGTATGTCTACATCATACAGAATTATGAGCTTCAAAATGCTGACTCTTTTAGAGTCTGGTGGGACCCCCGTGGAGATGTTGGCTGCAGGATAATTTTATGTCAAATATATACATTTTTTCCAAAATGTATATATTAAATCTCAGTGGAAACATAGAAGCAAACACATTCTTTATATCATGTACTTTCTGTAGGTCATATGTCAGTGTTGACATTACATATCGACACTGTAATATTGTAAAGCAGGTTTTGAATTGATGCCTTGTTAAATATCTAGATGAGATTGTATTAAAAATGGTTTCTTGAAATACTTTAAGCTATTTTGTCTTGATCGGTCTACATAAAAAATAGCCTTATTCAGCACACTAAAGACCAGTTTATACTGGACAACATGGTCATTTTTCATATTGGAAGCTTGCTCTTGTCTGTTTTACTGAGCATGTGTGTCTGTACATTAGTCTGACACATGTCCCTACAGACCACTGTCTAACCCTCAGCTTTGTCTGTGAAGCTTTGTTTTCTAGTGATGCAGTTTCTCTTTACACACAGCTCTTCCTCAGTCCGCTGGGTACACATCCATTCAATTCTGGCTGCATATCACATTCCTTAAGATATAAACATGTATTTCTCACCATTAAAGGAATATTTCAGCATCAGCTACACACATCACTATTACACAACCATTTAATTAAATTTGTAAATTAAATGGTTAGGAGCTGAATTTAGGAAGAAGGAATAAAAACCAGAAACCAATACCATACTCGGAATTTCTTTAGTGCAGTATGTTGTGCTCATAGTATTGGAGGGCTTTTCTTTATGTTTAAGAATACCGAGAATAAGAATAACATTATTAATCCCAAAGGGAAGTTTTATATGCATCTTCTAAGACTGGCATCATTAATCTTAATGTGTCATTTATTAACCTCCGCAAAAATGTCTTTTCTTTGTTTTTTTCTGGGAGGGCGCTTCCAGAAATATAAAGATGCTCTCTATTTAATGGGTGTTAATAAATTTTTAAATGAGCTAAAAATGTGATGAATTGGTGCTTTCCACCTTAAAATGTGGCTAGAATTCCATTACCTAATGACCATTTCTGAAAGGCTAAACAACTACTGAATCTGTGCTTAACACACATGTTGTTGCAAAAGCAACCTGACATCATTAACACTAGTTGGATAACTGCAAGCAGGTGTATTTCTTTCATGGTGAGTTGATACACATCTTCCTTTTCTTGTGCAGGGTTGCAGAGAAACCTAAACACCTAAACACACAAGTGCTTATTTTGCAAAGCTTTTTGCCACAGCTCTGTTTAACTTATTCCTATCTCTATTCTGAATTCCAAATGGGAAGTTGCAAGTTTAATGTCTTACACATTTAGTACTAATGAACAAAAAGTATCATCAATAAAAGTAACAATCAAGTTTTCTCTTCCAGGACCACAATCGAGCTGAGTACGAGTCCCGAGTCAGGCAAAAGAAACTGAAACAGGAACATTCGGGCGTGATGGTAAAATTAAGTGAATTTTTTCTGACAAAATTTCTTGATGTTTCCAGTGTTTTATGAAAATATGGATACAGTTTCATTTTTAATCCTAGTTTATGTACATACACAGCTGCTGATTTAAAAAATAGTGTTGGTTTAGTGGTCATTGTTCTCACCTTACAGCAACCTGATGCTCTGATTTTTTTCCCCTAAATTCAAATTAATCCATGTTAGGTTAACTATTTATTCTAAATTGGCATTAGATGTAGATATGAACACATAGGTTAAATCACTGTGTGTGAAATGGTCAATGTGGCTTTATGTAAATAACTATGTAATATTTCGAGTTCTGCTATGTAGTGACCTTCAGCCACAGATGTCACTACATAGTGATTGGTTAATTATGATTTTGTTAGAAGACTTTGCTCTTGAAGAAAGATAAGGATCAGAATATAAAATATCCTAAACTGAAAAAAAGAAAAAGAAAAAAAGAAATCCTCTTCTTATATCAAGGACACATCCTATAAACATGAAGTCATCTCAGCATCTTGACCCAATTTTAGGTCACTCAGATGTGACATTATAGCTTAAGGCAGCATTAGCTCTGCTCCACTGGAGCCACAGATTGTGTCTATTTTTACTGTATATGTTTTGTGCAACTCCGTGACCAGTGCACAAAGGGGCTGCTACTGAAAGACAGAAATAAGGCAGTGGGAGCGGAATCGCACATACAAACAGAACATCTGCAGACACCCTCAGGTCTTAATGCCCTGCACTGTGTGTGTGTGTGTGGGTGGGTGGATGTGTTAAGGACGAGAAGGTGAAGCTGACATGTACAGATAGGCTGCCTGCTTACACGACCACTTTGGTCATGATGCTTTTGATGGTAAGTATCAGCAGTCTCCTTTCTTTGTTCACCAACATGTGTTTCTGGATCATGAGTGACAATGTCATTGTCCCATGTTACTTCTGTTTCTGGCAATAATATGTTGAAAGATTTTTGAAAATAAGAAAAACGAGAATGTAATGTTTCCTCATCAGTTTTAAAATTTGAAATTTAAATTGGGTTAGAATGAACGAGGGCTGTTACATGCTAATTCCCATTTGATTTATTGGAATATCGATGCATTTTATTTGAAATTACAATGTATTTATATTTACCACAAATACATGAAGGTAGACACTCCTTAATAAGTGGGTGACAAGTCAGTTTTCTACAGAAAACAACTGTAAAAACTGTAATTTTGCAGAAAAACAAACAAGTACTTCCCCATCTCACATCATAAATAATGCTGTAGGTTCTGGGCAGAGGCTGTATTGTGGAGTGGATTCATCTAGTGTTTTTACATCTTTATTTAATACTTAAGCATAGTGCTTATATGTTTGATGGATGTTGAAGTACCCTTTTATTTTATCAATATAACTGTGATAAATACTGTTCTCTTCTACTAACTTACAAGGAAAATGAATACCATCAAAATTTGCTGGCTTATGCGACCTTATAACAATGAAGCCATGTCTAACTTTCTTTTATACATTTCACTGTTCAAACATAACTTTGAAAAGGAGTGTTTCCTTTCCTTTAAAATCCCTTGACCTGAAATCCCTGAAATGTACCGTGTACTTACAAATTTAATGTTTTATTTGTCACATACACAACCATACACAGTACGACATGCAGTGAAATGCTTATTGTTGTGCAATCTTATATTACTTAAAAATACAAGAATAAAGCAAAATTAAAAGACAAGTATAAAATTAAAATAAAATATCTAAATAAAAAGGTGTGCAGATTGACAGTGAACAGTCAAAACAGTTATTGAGGTATATTATTAAAGAACATTATTTTGTTGTTAAAGTGCAGTCCAGTCTTTCATCTGGTTCAGGGCCCGAATAGCCTGAGGGAAGGAGCTCCTCCTCATTCTCTGGCCCTAAAGGAGCAGAAGCGCTTCCCTGACCTCAACAGTGAGAATAGTCCATTTCTGGGATGGGAGAGATGCTTCATAATCTTCCTGGCCCTGGTACTGCACCACTTGGTGTAAATAGACTGCAGGTCTGGGAGCTCTGAGCTGAATAGTGTGTTCGGAAAGAGCGCAGCACACTTTGAAGATCTCGTCTGTCCTGCTTGGTGCTGTTCCATAGCAGGTGCAGATATTTCCCGTCACAATGCTCTGGATGGTGAATGAGTAGAAGTTTTTGAGGACCTTCCGAGGCAGATGGAAGTCTCTAAGCCTTTTGAGGAAGAAGAGAGGCTGCTGGGCTTTCTTCACCAGAGTGTTAATGTAACGTGAACACCCACATATCTGAAATTGTCTACTCTTTCCACTGGCGTGCCACTGATGTATAGTGGCTCGTAATTTCTCGCCTGCTTTGCGCTGAATTCCACAATCAGCTCCTTAGTTTTGCCGATGTTTAGGAGAAGGTTATTCTTCTGGCACCAGTTCTCCAGGTTCCTGATCTCCTGTAGGTAGGCCTTCTCGATTTTATCAGAGATCATTGTCGTCAACAAACTTCACAATGGAGGTTTTGCCTGACATGGCTGCACAGTCGTAGGTGTACAGCGAGTACACCAGGGGGAGCCCTGTGGTGATCCAGTGCTAAGTGAGATAGAGCAAGAGACATGTTTTCCCACCCTCACTGACTGCGGTCTGTCTGTGAGAAAGTTGAGAATCTACTGACACAGTGATGAGCTGAGTCCTAGATCCTTCACGTTAGTGAAAAGGTTTGAAGGGATTATTCTACGGCACTGCTGAAATTTACTTGCAATTTTATTATTGTAAAATACATTAAGTTAGACACTACTTACATAGTTAGTGGATTGATTTTATATAGCACTTCACACAACATGGCATGCAGACTGGAGCGGCCAGGGATCTAACCACCGACCTTATAATTAGTAGGTGATCTGCTCTACCTAGTAGAGTGTTGGCATTCTATTTTGTCAATCTCAAAGAAATTGTAGACATGTCACCTTTAGCACCACTTTCAGTTTTAATCCCTAAACACAATATTAACTCCTCCTTATGCCAATATCGTAAAAGTAGTTTGTTATACCACTTAAAAAATGCAAGTACATTCATATAACAAGGTCATCAAACAAATTAGCCATGCAGCATACATTACCTTAACCAATGCATTAACCATACAGGGTATTTTGTAATTATGAGGAATAAAATGAAAGACAGTGATTGATTATGCTGTTTTATGACAATGTGGGTATTTGATAAATGTGTGTTCTACAAATAGCTGGAATCAAAATACTGAATATAAGCTGCTATTGAAATTTCATCTTAATTTTTCAATATGGTTCCCAAACACACAGGACCAGCTTCCCACAATCCAGGCATGCATTTTAGGATAACTGGTGATTCTAATTTGCCCCTCAATATAAGGTAGATAAATTGCTTAAAGCATATAGAATAATCTGCTATGTGCTTAAGAGGGCAGAAAGACTAGAAAAGTGCTATTTAAAAAGGCCTGTCCATGAAGTTGTCACTAGATAGAGTTTTTGATGTTAGGGTCCTTGGAAAGGGATTTGATCCCCTTAGAACCCAGAGTGAACATCATTTTCTGGTAAGTTTTTTTTTTTTTTGACTCATGGTGTTCACTGTGTGCATCAGGTTGAGTAGCTTTATGAAAACCAAGCTTTTTCAGTGTGGACATTTTTAACCAGCATCTCATATATATTTGTGTCATCACAAAGATAAACTTAACATAAATGGCCTTCTGTCTCTCTTGTATTAGGTAACTGTGACGTTTGTTATAGTCTTTGGAGTCATCCTGTACCGGATTAGCATTAGGGCAGCGCTGCACATGAGCAGTCACCCTGTTGTTCGGTATAATATCCGAGCCACAGTCAAAACAACTGCTGCCATCATCAACCTCATCATCATCATCATCTTGGATGAAATCTATGGAGCCATTGCCCGCTGGCTCACTAGACTGGGTGAGGCACATTTTACTGCATTGATGTTCTTACCAAATATTATTTTCTTCTTACTGATTTTAGTAGTATTTGTATACCACACAAAAGGAATAAACTTATAACACAAAGTTTATTAGTTCTTAGTATCAATCCTTTTTTATTTGTTTGACGTAATCAGATGGCCACCTGTTTCATGGGTGTGGGCAGGGTTGTTTTCATGTTTCATCCTAAAAAAGCATTTATATAATTACATAAATATATAGATGCTAAAAGATAAAAGAAGAACTCGGTGTATTTTTCCTTCCAGATATCGTAAGGCCTAAAAACGTCATAGCCCGATGTTAAACAGTTCTTCTTATGGACAGCAGGT
Source organism: Hemichromis elongatus (assembly GCA_015108515.1). Classification (NCBI taxonomy): domain Eukaryota; kingdom Metazoa; phylum Chordata; class Actinopteri; order Cichliformes; family Cichlidae; genus Hemichromis; species Hemichromis elongatus. The sequence goes on along the minus strand of VUQR01010144.1, from coordinate 4,043 downwards.
GTCATCGCACTTTCTCTGCTCAGGCTCCTCTGACCTTTCACCTTTCTGCTCTGCCGGCTGGTGTTGACCCCTGACAGTACTATGACCGACTCCCTTCCACAGTTTAACAGAAAAGCTTTTTGTGCCTCTTGTTACTGACATTGAAAATGTGAGGTATTAAGTCCATCTTTCCACTACAAAGGACACTGAATAAAGGTTTTATTTTGGAAGGGTAAAATTACTCTACAATGTTAAGACTCTCAAAATCAAGAAACAATTTGAGTTTAAGCAATAGAATCACAATATCTGCAAAAAAGAACATCTGAACCTCTGTTTGGCCCACTGTTTGCCCAGCCCCCACAAATGCGGCATCAATAGAAAGCTGAGGATGTCACATTGACAGTACAGCAGAAGTCCTATAGATTGCATAATGGTGCTAGACGTAGCAATCTCAGATGAATGTCCCTGACATATGACAAAAATTGGGTCTCAGGAGAATCTAACACTAAATCAACTGTGTGGTTTTTTTTCAGAGGTTCCAAAGACAGACAAGAGCTTTGAGGAACGCCTTATCATTAAGACTTTTATCTTGAAGTTCGTCAATGCTTTTACACCCATTGTCTACTTGGCCTTTTTCAGGGGCAGGTAAAACAACACATCATTTAGTTTCAGATCATTTTAGTCAAACTTATGTGGGCTTTAGGAAAATCAAGTACAATAATATGTTAATGACAATGCACACACAGTTTTACCTCACTCACTCACTGTTGTATGAAGATGTATTGCTGAAAGAAGGGAAAATGATGATACAGTATGATCGTTGGTTTCCTTGACAGACTGAAAGAATGTTGTGACTGTCTTTTCTGTTTTTGTTTGGTTATTATAGGCTTGTTGGGAGGCCTGGAAACTACTTGTATGTTGTTGGATCTTACAGGATGGAAGAGGTAAATCACTTTAAATGTGCTCAAGGGAAGAGACAGAGAGAGGGAGGGAAACAGTCGAGACAGTTAGTTGTCTTCAGTTGTCTTCTATTAGTCGTGATGATTAGATAGTGCTTTATGACTAAGAGCACACAGTCAGGTTTATTTTTAGTTTAACATTCTCATACAAAGATTAAGGAAATTTTTTTCTAGTGTATCACACACAAATAGTAAGTTCAATTTTACATTTTTCTCACTTGTTCTGTTTTATTATTGTGTATTTCTACATTTGTTCACTATCTGTCCTACAGTGTGCCCATGCAGGCTGCCTCATGGAGCTGTGCATCCAGTTGTGCATCACTATGCTAGGCAAACAGCTCATCCAGAACAACTTGTTTGAGATTGGCATACCGTGAGTCCAAAACAGAAACTTTGCAGCAAGCTCAAAACATACTTTTCTTAGTTACACCAAACACAAGTTAAATGAGGGATCAGAATAGATCATACTGTGTGGGTTCAGTAAGTCACAGAACACATAAATATAACTGAGTGGGTGTGCATTATGTCTGAGAACAGTCTTTTAAAATGCATGTCTAGTTTTCATCTACATTTCCCTGGAAACCAGACAGGACTTTGCCAAACTGTAAGACTGCAGTCTGCTCTGCCTCTCTGTGTGCATACACTGTGACTGAGGATTATGTCACTCCATGTTTGGTTCTTCCTATTTCTTCCCACAGTTGGCCAAAAGCACAGTTCTTCACTGCCATGCTTTTGAGTCAAACAAGTTCAACAGTATTAGACAAATTATTATATCATTACTAATAATTAAGAATTGAAGAATTTGAAGAATTTACAATCTATTGTAGTTGTAGAATTCATTATAGAGTTCATGTATTTGTCCAACTGTGGTTAATATTTTCCCAACTTTTGGGATACATAATCGATTAAGTTACTGAGAAATCTACAACAACAAGATCAAAGATTTGCATTCATTTGCAAAACAACACATTAAAAACCTAGTGATGCTTTCACAAATCTTAATGTTTAATTTCTTAATGGATTGTTGGGATTTGCAGGAAGCTGAAAAAAATGCTCCGCAAGAGGAAGTCGGAATTGGATTCCATTCAAGAGGAAGTGCTGCATAAATCTCTCAAACACTATGAGAAGGACCAGCTCCTAGGTCCATTTGTTGGCCTCAATCCTGAGTACATGGAGATGAGTAAATAACAGTTTCATCACTTTTATTAATTATGTTGTTAACAAATGCAGCTGCAGGCAGCTGTTTCTGCAAAATTACCTGCTCAGTGCTAAACTGTACGGTAGGCTCATTTAAAGAGTAGTGGTGGACAAGATAAGCAAACCAAATAACAAATCATAATAAAGTTAACAGAAAAACAGTAATAATTCTAATATTAAGATACATCTAGAATTTTGGCACTGTAAGAAAATGTAAAGAATTTAAACATGGCAGTCTTAACCAGAAATAGATTTGGTTTTCACAACTGTCCACCAGCATCAAAACAGGCTTTCTTTTCTTTTTCAAAGAAATTCTAAAGAAAAAAAATGATCATTTTGTAAAGAGTTTGCTTATTTATATAGGTTAAAAATATTTTTTGTATTAATTTTCTTTCACCCAACAGCTGATGAATCGTTGCTAAATGCAATCTGTTTGTCTGATTTGTTTTTCCTTTTCCTTTAGTAATCCAGTTTGGCATGGTGACTCTGTTTGTGGCCTCCTTCCCTCTGGCTCCACTCTTTGCTCTTTTGAATAACATAATTGAAATTCGTCTGGATGCTAAGAAGTTTGTTACCGAGCTTCGCAGGCCAATTGCAGCTAAAGCCAAAGACATCGGTTGGTGTCTCTTATCCCTCCCTAAAATCAATATAGAAACAAACTACAGAAGTCCTCTTAATGTTTAATCCCCTATATCCAGTTTTAGGGTTTTTTCTAAAAAATTTACTTCTCCTTTATCTGCATGTCATATTGTGACATAGCAGCTCAGATCAAGCATTGTACGGTATGCAGTAACATCTGCTGTTAAGAAAATGTATTTTACTAAAGTTACAAAAATTTAAACCCCATAAAAAAACACAGAAATAAAACAGCACGCAAAAATAACACATTGTAGTTGCTAATAGTGTTCTTTTGTGTATTGTATACTCAGCACCAGTGAGTTGTACTTGTACTAAATGACCCTGTGCAAACTCTAGTCATGTGCATGTCAGACCTGCTATTTTCTCATGAATGACGGCTCTTCTGTCTTTTGGCAGGTATCTGGTACAACCTCTTGAGGGGCCTTAGCAAGGTAGCAGTCATTCTCAATGTAAGTCTTATCAGCAATCTATATAGTTATACTTCTATAAACAATACCAAGGCTGTTCTGGAAAATGATTTTTATTCAGAGAGGACTGTCAAGACTACACTAGTTCATTGTCTTGGTAAATCTGGGCTTATCCAAAACCCCCTGTACTTTGACAGCGGTAAGTGCAGATGTCTACTACATATTCAATAAGCACTAGCTACAACACCTTACACAGCAGAAGAGGAAAGTATCAGCTTTTGTACAAGTAGCTATATAAACCACTGGCAGAATTAAACTTGCTCAGGTTAGTAATGCAAAATTTAATGTTAGTGGAAAACACATCATATGTTTATAAATTGAGATTTTTAGGTATACAGTCATGGCCAAAGGTTTTGAAAATGACACAAATATTAGTTTTCACAAAGTTTGCTGCTAAACTGCTTTTAGATCTTTGTCTCAGTTGTTTCTGTGATGTACTGAAATATAATAACAAGCACTTCATACGTTTCAAAGGCTTTTATTGACAATTACATGACATTTATGCAAAAAGTCAGTATTTGCAGTGTTGGCCCTTCTTTTTCAGGACCTCTGCAATTCGACTGGGCATGCTCTCAATCAACTTCTGGGTCAAATCCTGACTGATAGCAACCCATTCTGCCATAATCACTTCTTGGAGTTTGTCAGAATTAGTCGGTTTTTGTTTGTCCACCCGCCTCTTGAGGATTGACCATAAGTTCTCAATGGGATTAAGCTCTGGGGAGTTTCCAGGCCATGGACCCAAAATTTCAACGTTTTGTTCCACGAGCCACTTAGTTATCACTTTTGCCTTTTGGCACGGTGC
>VUQR01010143.1:0-11010 GCA_015108515.1 Hemichromis elongatus | reverse complement strand
GTGTTGTATTTATTTATTTATATATGGTTTGATGTCATCTTGCTTAAATCAAGAGGGCAATTAAATGACAAACACATAGGGGGTAAGACCAGATAATTGTATACTTCTGCCTACTGTTTTTCAAACAAAAGAATGGAATGATATTTTTTAATGATGGTGAATGTACATGTTTGAAATTGTTTCTCCCTTTTTTGATCTGAAAGCCTTCACAGTTGTGCAATTTACAGAAACAGTGTTTACTAATGAATCCTATCGTGGATGCTGGCTTGGAAGTTGGACGCTTCCCATGATGCACTGAGCATTTCTTCTTTCCTCCCTTCACTCTCTATGTGTTTATAGTCACATGAATTTCTGCCCCTCTTCCAAAGAATATCTTTTTCCCCGTCTCCCTCTCCAGACCCCCAATCAGGAGTCGTTTGGGGAGCACAATAACGAGTCTCCACATCTTAATTCAATCGAGCATCTGTGGGATGTGCTGGACAAACACGATGTTAGCAACATGACTTTAAGAATCTGTTGCTAACATCTTGGTGCCAGATACCACAGCACACCTTCAGGGGGTGGAGTCCATACCTCGACAGGTCAGGGCTGTTTGGCAGCAAAAAGGGCATCAACATAATATTAGGCAGGTAGACATAATTTTATCCCTGATACGTTGATCATTGAAATCCAGCATACCCCTCTCTGAGAAAACAGGTTAGATATATTGTCCCCTCTGATTGGAAGACTTATATGTTCAAGACCAATGAAATGCAGGGTGGCAGGAGAGCCACGTTTACATTCGGCAGGTTTTCGTATGAGTGGCTATTAGTATCTAAAATACATTGTTTGTCCAAAAAGAGCTTGACTACAAGGGCTGTTGAGCATGTAGATAAATGATGCAATGTCATATTGTAGTTTATGAACTGCTTAACAGGAAATTTCATAGGTGATTTCTTCCCTTAGCTATGTTTTTCCTCAAATGTCCTCGATGGTTACTGTTATATTAAAGAAGAATATTGCGATCCATAGGTTTTGTGTTAAGTATGGATGTTTCCATCTTAAAATTTAGAGATGGCTAGATCAAAAGTGTTGTTTTAATCACATTCAGAAACAAGTACTTGAATTTATATTTATGTTTATATACTTGAAATATTCCAAGTTCTTATATTGTGCCATTCCAAAACGTTAGGATTTCATCCAGAAATCTTTTCCACAACTTTCTCTTTGATCTGAATGTATTCACATTTTCATTATTCAGAAATTACCTCCTCCTCTCAGTCGCTGTACTGGAGCAGTCGATGTACCCATGGCAGTGTCCTTCGTTTGTAATAAGTTTCGGTCCTCAAATCTGAAATGATTATTTGTTAGAACTAAAATGAGTATTTATAGCCATCTTTTGTTGAGAGTTAAACTCTGGGGACCCCGTTTAGAAATATATTTGAAGTTAAACCCGTTTTATTCAGAGTACAAATATACAGGCTTTCCGCAGCCATGGATACAAGTAGAGCTGTCCGCAGTATAATTTTCCAAGCAATTTAATACATCGTAGAAGGTGTTGATGCAACAATACCATTCAAAAATATTTCTTTTATTTGTCACTCATTTTACAAATAAATAGAAAAACAAGCATGCAGCTTCAGTGCCCAGAAGTGTCGCTTTAAGCGCCAAATTTGTGATGTGTTGGCAAAATAAGGCATGTGAATTTGCTCCAAAGATGTCAGATCAACTTCAGGACAATGTTTTTTAACTGCATGTATTGTTTTAACACCAGCTTCATCCTGTCGCGTTACAGTTCAAGTTCAAGGAGCAGCAGAAAAAGCATGCGAAGGTTCAACCACATGAGATTATTGTTGGTTTGGTTCAGGTAAACTGCTATTTTGTGCCAAAGAATTTCAGTTTATTTTCCAGTATAGAGCTGGAGTCGGTGCAAAATTAACAGGCAGTGCATAAATCGTTTTTCTAGACTTTGATGATGATGACATAACTTTAGGTGCTCTGGTTTACAGAAGAGCAATTTAGACGTCATGAAGAATGATGCAGGGCCGGCTTTGCAGACAGTTACAGCCGCCTAATCTAAATGTTACAGCCAGATGAGGAGGCAACCAAATTGAATTGCACGGAGAAGCAGGGTAGCTGCTTAAATTGATGCCACAAAGGCAGACACATCCAAAGCTGGTTTCCATTTTTCTCCACAGATGGTTTGTGAATACATTGTTTAAACTGGCCAGTCCTTGTAGGAGTAATTCATGGGAATCCATACTGTCTATGGCTTTACTATAGCTTACTTACTCAACATTAACTGAAAGTTCAGGAATAATCCCCAAGGGTCATGTTAAACTCCTCCCATCATTCAGTCTAAGACTATACTTACCTTTAGTTTAACTAGACTACTTAAATCTGTCATCATCACCTCTAATCTTTACGTTATTCCTGTATTTGTCATGTTAAAGATCATCATCATAGGTTTCTATCTGCCGTTATTGTGTCTGCCATTGTCACAAGCACCTTTATTTTCACCCTCATCATCATCACTGCTGTTGTCGTCACTTTCCTCTTTAGGCTCTTTGATTGTTCTGGACCTCTTGTATCTTTTTATCCAGAGTCTAGAAAGGGCCTTTAGCTTTTAGGCTGAGCGCCTGATGGTTAGAGAGAAAAGGGGATAGAAAAAAAGAGGAGGGACTGAAGAAAGAGGGGAATCAGGATGGAGGCTGTAATAGGAGACACACAGCAGGGGGGCTGTTTACTGTCACTGAAGGAGGAGAAAGAAGAAAAGAGAGATGGGGGGTGAGACGGAGGGAGATGAACAATGAAAGGGAAAGAGGGAAGATTAGAGGAAGATGAATAGATGAGGGTAATGTTCAGGGGAAAAAGACAGACAGCACAGGTTCTATATAGTGACAGAAAACGTTTCATAAGGCTTGTACCATCACAGTCTTCTACCATACCACCGTACAGTAACAAAGAACCTTTGTCCATCTTTCCAAAATCATCTGCTCCAGCACCTCTATAGTCTAAGAAATGTTAAGGATTTTGATGCATCTTTGACTTGGCAATGACCTTGTCTGACATTAAATCAACAGTCAAGATTTTAACAAAATTTTCTGTATTGAATCACTTGCTTGTATAAAGAGTGCTACATATGTGTAGCATGATATTAGCAGCTTGTGCTTTTACTGGAGTTATTCGTGATCTAAACTATTACTGTCTACAGACAAGAATGGCACCAAAACAGGATCAGATCTTTAAGAGCTGGTTATTGACTCAAACTGTGACACTAAAAACTCTCATGAGAGTCTCATTTATTTACACGTGTTTTCAATGGCAATTCTTTTGCATTATTTAGATTAAATTAATTTCCCCCTGGTAGGAACAGCCTAATTAAAGCAGCTTTAATAGCTTCCTTTCAGAATCCATCTCTTTCTTAGTCAGGCACGATACAGAACTTTTCTGTGAATCTGTCTTGACCTGTAAACTTTTTATATACACCTAGTCTGGTTTAGCTGGGACACAAGGACAGGATTATTCAATTCAGGTTTGGAATAAGTCCACATCTATTACTGTGAGCTAATAAAATATCAAAAACAACAACACTGGATAAAATCCAGAACAGTCATAATGAACCCTCTTTTCCAACAATGTGGATTGTCGCATTTCCACACACACACACACAAAGATTCCTGGTACCAAGGAGCAGACACTGGGCCACTGACTATTGCAAAACTACTGATCTTAAAGCTCAAGAAGTACTGATTCCAGCAGAGACACTGTAAAGATTATGACCATCAAGGTTTTATTCCCATGAAAAGTACCTTTAACGGTCTTTGTTTAACAAGAAATCATGCTTGGCCAACATGTTGAACCACTATATGAAATTTGCCACAGCTCATCTTGATCAGAGCTAAAACATTGCATCCACTTTTACAGACAGTTGCATTAAATGCATTAATGAGTTGTTTTTTTTTTGGAAAACCTTTTAACTGCTACTTTAAACTAGCAGATCAAGACTCTCTTTGTAATGTGAAGTTTAAGTATTGCTTCACCCACAACTTAACCTTGATGGGTTACTGCTTTAGCGCTCTCGCCCTCCCCTCCCTCACTCCTCTCCCTCACATCACCTCTGGTTTTACAGCAGAGCCCATTCAAGGTAGCAGCTGCCAGCCACCGATGGATCCTTTGCTCTGCACTCTTCATGATTTTGTGCATGAACTGGCACCTGGCTAGTTGAAAATAGGATAGCAAAAGACTCTGCGAGGGTTCTGTAAAGAACCATGACTAACCACAATCAAAGGTCGGTCTTTGAGAGCCACTGCTCTGACATATACTGTCAAATTTCCATTACATAGAGATACACACATGTATTCCACACTATGAGGAGACGTGGCCAGGAGCCATCTGGCGGGCACGGCGCCAATGTGTTAGACATGATAGGAATGGTATAAAGCCTGGCTTACTGTAATCATGTTTTGGTGTTTTCAGGTTTGACCGAATTGCAGTGAATACTTGCCACCTTTTCCTCCAACCACCAAGTCATGGCTGGATCTGATCAATTTTGAAATATACTGACAGGTTTATAATGACAAGTCATTAAAGTTATAGAAGTAATGGTGGATGTTCCAAGCAGGTAGAAATAAAGAGAGTCCAAGGTGTTATTTGAGGTTTTGTTCTTCCCCTAAGTACAGTTCTTGTATTTCTTTATGAGTATTAAAGCACTGAGGACTTTTTGTTTGCCTGTAGACTTGTTGCACACACATACACATAGCAGAGACAAACATGCACAGGTACACAGTGTTAGGTCCTGATGTAGTTGGGAACATTTACACACCAACACTAATGTATGCTGCTGCTTTGAAGATAGCTAAGCAACAGAAGGAAAGAAATTGGTAAGGGATTGCTAGAAAGCACAGTTTCTAGCAATCAGTAACAAAAAGGCTTCCAAAAAGTAGCATGAGTGGTTACTAACATGTTTAGCACGTTGCTGTCAAGCTACTTTTCGAATTTTGGACGTAAATTACCAAGAAACCGCTCAAGACGAAACGAATCGCTTTAGTTTTAGCAGCAAGGTTAGAAACAGCTTTGTCATGAATCAGCTGCAGAAAGACTGAAAGAACATCATTTAATTTTACCGTTGCAATGAACAGCACTGTGTACAAGTCTTACCTCTATGTTTTTGGTAGCTTTTGCATGTGTGCGTGTGTGCAAGTCTGTCTCTAAACACAACAACTTGAAAATTCTGATGAAACTTTGCAGGGATGTAGAGACAGGCCATGTTAACAAGTCTTTAAAATCTGGCTTACATCCACCAACGTCTTCCATGTCAAGTCAATATTTATTGGTGGAAAATTGACAACAACAACAGAAAAAAAAAGCATGTGTTGTGGTTGTGAACATATAGAAATATGTCACATTTGACCTCTACTTCAAAGTCAATGGCTTGATCTGAAGGTCAAATAGAAGATCCATAGATACTCTTAAACCTACGTTTTTTATTGCCATTGTTTATACTGACAACACTTAGGGAATGATATATAGGGATTTTTTATATCAAGTCATATTTGACCTCTGACCTCACTTTCACATCTGCTGTTCTGTTAAGTTGACCCCATAATATTTTATATCTTTAAAGAAAGTATAATGACGAGAAAGAAATATATTGTAGCCTAATATCATATAAGCAGCTTAGGTTATTCATGCCCAGTTCTTTGAGTATAATATTATTTATTAGCGCCTCTGAGTTTGTGATCTTTACTTCTAGTCTTTGGTTCCTTTTTAGATGATGTTAGTTCTCTTTCATGTCCAGTCTATCCTAGCCTCACGCGTCCTCTCCATGTTTGTTTCCCTGTCTTTGTGTAAAGTTCAGATGTATGTTTATGTCTTAGAGTTATTCCCTTCTTTACTTTGATAGTTTCTTGTGTCTTTTGCATATTTAGTTCTTCTTCCTTTGTCTCATCTTCAGTGATTAGTCCCAGCTGTGCTCTCACCCGTTTCCTTTTCCCTCATTACCTTCTGTGTATTTATTGTCTGTCTCTCTCTCTCTGTTCATTGTTGTGTCCTCTCTGGGGTCTAGTCTTGTATTCCCAGACCCAGCCCTGTCTCACTTGCATTCTTGGTCCTAATCCTGCCTGCCACAAAGTGTTTCAGGGCACAAAGAAAAAGAAAACAAAATGAATATATATAGAAAATCCCATACTATTTCCTTCAAATTAAATACTGACCAGAGTGTAAGCTGAGCTACTCTCCACCATTTGACCCTAGAACTGAAGAAGCTTCTCGGATGAGAGGTGAAATGTCTTCAAGCAACCTAAAGAAGTCCAGACGCCTTTTCCTTACAGCTCCTTAGTGTAAGCTGAGGTTTGAGCTCTTGGAGTGCTTCTTGTTTCTTTATATTTTCACATAAAATAGGTGCCACAACTTACTGAAACTTGCCAACACACACTGACATACAGTATATAAGGCAAAAACAGAGTTTGTACAATTCTGATGAGCTTGAATTCCAATATTTGGTGTGACTGCCTTTATTCTATGACACAACCTGAACACGAGTGGAGAAAAAAAAAACAGCAGCCAATGTGTGAGATGTGATGTGACCATTTATTTTTTTTAAGATGCACATTCATAGATGCCACCAGTGTATTGCAAGCCTGGTTTCATCATTAACGTACAAATATTAGCTTGTTTTTGTTAATATTCCCTTCAACAAAAGGACTACACCTCTCATTTGTTCTTAAATACTCAAACACTGTATACTGTATGTATTCCTCCACTTAAAAGGAGAGAAAATCCACAAAAGAATGGAGGTGGAAATGGTAAAAGTATATCCGATGTTTGCAGAAAGTGAAAATTTCTTTTTTGCTTTGGTTGCTACTTTGATTTAGCTCAGGGTTTGCATCAGCACCACTCCCGAAATGTATAAATGTTTCCTTTAAGCTCTTGGCAAACAGTGCAGATGCTCTTCAAACAAAAAGACTGTGCTATAGATTAAAGAGTGCTTCTTACTCATTCATGGAAACACTCTTAACCTCTACGATTGATTCTTATCAGATAACACAGCCCTGCAGTGTACCAAGGCCTCACTTACACCCACACTACACACCCACTCAAGCTCTCACCTGTCGTGCTCTTCCAGCATTCTTTACCTGGCACTGGGATCAGCTCCAACAACTGTCAATTATCTGTAAGCCAATCTCACAAACGATTGACAAGCCAGTAGAGCCAGGGATCAAGTTCAGTCTCTCTGGGATCTGTGTGTGTGTGTATGTGCAGAATCAAGCAACAACACTACTAAGCTCTGACTTCAAGCAGCTCATGTTGACTAGAAGTCGATGGGCTGATAAACCGCAAAGTGTGTGGTGTCAGCCTTGTTGTCTGAAGACAGAAACCATGGGAACACATGGGCACCGCTCATCCTTCAGCTCCCACTGAGAGAAATCAACACACAAAAGCACGCATGGACGTATTTTATTAGACAGGACAATAACATTAACTGATGGTTTAGCATGATGATTTAATTATGAACTTTGAAAAAGCTACAAATAAACTGTTTTCATCACAGATTATAAAAATATGACATTTCTACACAAAGATTAAGCTTGGGGCAACCTGGAACCCACCAACTATTGTATGATTAATTAAAGCCTCCGGGGACAACAAGCAACATTTTGGTGTTTCTGGTGTACAAACAAAGTTTCTGGCACAACTTTACCTACTTACAAAGTTATGATTTGGTTAACTGTTAAATGGGCAGTAGATCTGAAAAGCAGTAGGCCCTGCAATAGACTGGCAACCTGTCTACAAAAATAACCAATCATTTAAATCCACATATATACGGCTTGAGTGAGAAGTTTACAATCATCATTGGATATATCTTTGTAATTTGGGGCTTTTAAACCTTTCATGCATAGTTGTCACTACAGTGGACAGCTATTAAGTAATTAAGTAGAGGTTTTTTTTTAGTCCTAACAGACTTTGGAGATTTAGTTTGTCACAGAAGGTCAGATGTGATCATCTTTATACTTTAAGTAGCTCACATAATCCAACTAAAGCAGAGAATAAAGTAAAAACTGATTGTATGTGTTCAAACATTAAGTCAGTATATTTTCCAAACACCACTTCTGCTATGAATAAAGTCTGTGCTAAACAAGTCTTTCACACTGTGTGTTAATTAAAATACACCCACAATCTAAAAGTTAGAAGTGTTTTACTATACAATGAGAGAAACAGCTTCTATGTAATTATTAAAGTTAGCTGTGAAAATAAATAGTGAGTTGAATGTTGGAAAAGAAGGATATTATCATTTATATTCAGATTTATATTCAGGCCATAATTCTAAATGAAGTTTTTTAGATCCATTCTCTTCCATTTATCCTTATCAGGGTCTTTGGGGGGCCTGGAGCCAATCCCAGCTGTCACAGGGTGAGAGGTGTTTGTGTTTTTAATGGGAATTCTCATAGAAAATAAGAATGTTGCCATAAGTAAGATCAAGACAGGTTTAAGGATGGCTCTTGACCTCTAAACCTGTGTGTGGGCATGCCTCTGTATAGAGTGTGTGTGTGTGTGTGTGTGTGTGTGTGTGTGTGTGTGTGTGTGTGTGTGTGTGTGTGTGTGTGCGCGCGTGCTGTGGGTGGGTGAGTATTAATGTCCCGAGTTTAACAGTAATTATTCTCCGTTATTGTCCCCATACTGGGCCATCCATCAGATCCTGACAGTACTGAATCAAAGAGGCAACTTTGAACTCCTATCAGATATCTGCTGGGAGAGGAGGAGGAGGAGGAGGAGAGAGTGAAGGTGGAGGAAAAGAGGAGGGAAAAGTATTTTTTACGTGGACTTTCAGTGTAAGTAACGCAGATGGTAAATGAGTTGTTAAAAAAAGGAAAGTACAACAGCCAAAGACGTATTTCTGTGAGTAAATCTTTTCTCTGGGGTAATAATACACGTCTTAGAGGTTAAAGTAATTCTGTCAGTTTGCACAGACTTCACATTAGGTGAACAGCCAGAAGCTGAGTATAAATGGCAGCTTGCTATGTGTATGAACAACATGTGCTCAATCTGAGGCATTGCACACCTTGTCCAATGTGCAACTGTGCCTAGACACTAGGAGCAGGGCAAGAAATCAATACATAAAAAATGTAAATACCACAACCGCGAGAGCTCATCTCATACCGAAAAAACATCCAACACTAGGCACACTTAGCTTGACAACTCTACCTCCTAATTCCAGGCAAGCTAATGGCTCAGTCACAAGCAAAACAGGACATCCTCCTCCTTACGTTCAAATTCTGCAACCAGCTGTAATTGCAGTGACCGAATGGTTACTCAGAGCTTGAAGTCACCTGATAGTAGGCAAACTTTTGCAGTCTGACGTGGACTGACTGCAACTTCCTCAGAGAGATTGGTGAAGGTTTGCAAATAATTGTTTTCTCATTTATAAATGCAGAAAGGTTCCCTTTGTCTTTGTCAATGAGCACAACTCGAGGGGACTCGAGTCAGCTGGCTGGTTGTGGTTCTGGTTATATTCCTATAGAACAGGAAGGCTGATGAGCTCAAATGTAATGGTTCTGTCTATGATATGTGATTTTTAACATTTTTTCACAGTTAATTGCTTAAATTATCAGAAACAAATACTGACAAGTTTAAGTTTGAGGACATAAATTGCAATAATATTGCATCGTGGGGTGTTTAGTGATTCCCACCTCTAGTAGACACATGTCACTCCGATACTGGATGCCGAGCGGTAAAGGTCCATTTTTAAAGTGCAACAATATAAGCCTTAATAGAGGGGTGGAAGTGGGCTGTTGGTTGACAAACTTGTCATGTTTTACTGTTGAACATTTGTTTTACTGCTGTGGTCAAGAAAGAAGTGGATGACACCAAATGGCTCCGAGCATCAGCCCAGCCCGTGTCTACACTGCATTCAGCACCACAATCCTTGAAAACTCCCCAAAGGTTAAAAAAACTTCACAAAGTGCCACAGCTTCCCAGGCGAGCTCTATTCACCAGCTCCCCCTTGAGAATAGCGGCTCTCAGAATCATCCAAGGTTGGAGGGAACGAAAAAAAAAAACAAAAAAAAACAGAGAGGCAGAGAGTAGAGAGAAAGAGTGAGATGAAGACGAAAGAGGAGATGAATGCTAGCAGAGCTCAATGCTGTTTTCCAAGGCTGCTCAGATGGGATCAATTCAGAAGCGAGTGAGAACTGTGAACAGAGGTAAACATATTACAAGGTGTGTGTGTGTGACTGAGTTTAGCTGGGAGTGTAGGAGTTTGAATTCAGTCGGGGAGGTCTTTGTCTTCAAGTGAATCCAGTTAAATGAAGGGGTGATGAGAAATATGAATCCTCGGTCCAAACGAATTGATTGCCTGCAAGGTTAGCCGCTGTAACAGAGAAATATTAACCAAGACAGCCAGAGCAATGGACAGACGAGACAAACAATGATATCAAGATCCTCTATTCTCAGTGTCCTTGCTCCTTTCAGTTTTCTCCATCTCCAGCACGGTTATTTTCATTTATTTCTCCGTAATGGTGAATTAAAGTGTTCTCCACTGAAGCGTCTTCTCCTTTGAAGTCCCTTAAAAAGAATTCGTAAGCCCTGTTTTATTGATCAGTTAAAGGCTTTATTTCAACACAAAACAGAAAACAATTCAACTCTACGCTTTTTGCGGCTCCTAAAAAACAAACACACAACATTGCAGGCAAATAAAGACAATTACACACACACAAAAACAACCAAGAGAAGATTGCAGTGAAAACCAGCACAGCCTACACCTCAGCTTGAAGGTGTTCACAACATAACGTTCACAACTTTCTGAGTAAAATAAGTAGGAAAAGTACATCCTATGTGCGGAACGTGTGCTTTGAAATCCAGGTGTAAAGGCCACACACAACAGCAGTCTCAGGCCCTGTCCACACGTAGCCGGGGATCTCCCAAAACGAAGATATTTTTCTACGGTTCGGCCTGTCATCCACACGGAAACGCAGTTTTGCGGCACAAAAACGGATCTTTTTAAAAACTCCAGCCAAAGTGAAGATCTGCGTT
>VUQR01010142.1:0-15302 GCA_015108515.1 Hemichromis elongatus | reverse complement strand
CCCATATCCGATCATGGTATGACAGTGTGAACAGCACAACTCCGATATTTTCAAATCCGATCTGGGTCCCTTTCGTATGTGGTACTGAATCCGATACATATCCGATGTTTTAGAAAGCGACTGCTGTTTGAACGGCCGTGTCGCATTAAATCCGTCTTTTACGTCACTGACACAAGACAGATGCCGATTATCAGCGCCGGAGAAAACAAACGAGAAAGCATGGCAGCGGAAACTGGAGACGGAGCGAGTCAATGGACAGAAACTGAAGTTTTGGACTTGATTAGCACACGGGGAGACAATTCTATTCAAGCTAAACTTTTAGGGTCGTATCGTAACTGGGCTGTGTTCGCCATTTTTACTTCCGTAAACAGAGCGCGTTGTGTGTAACGTCTTCTTTTGCGCATGCGGGCCGCTTTGAGGGCCGTGAACGTTCAAACTAGAGCGTGCTTGCTGTCACATTTTATTTGTAGTGTGAACAACCACACAGAAAAAATCGGATTTGATCAAAAAATCGGAATTGAGCATTAAGACCTGCAGTGTGAACGTAGCCTTTGTTAAACAGCTGCTCTTAATACCTCACTCATCACACTGTATCAATCCATTTTGCTTTAAAGCTTCAGTCCTCACCTTTTTTTCTCTCTTGCTCTGTAATCATGGCACAAGCGGCCTCGAAATGAGTTTTGCAGGTAATTTTCTGATGTTTTCATCAGGACTCTCAAAACGTCTCATCAGTTAAGAGGATTATTTAGAGAAAAACACACACAGATAAAGAGAAAGATGAGGGTCTCATTGATGTGCTCTTTAACAAACAGGAGCAGTGTGGTTTAAAAAAAAGTGAGGAGATTGATAGAGATGAAGGCTTTCTGACTCTCGTCTTTCTTCGTGCTGTGTGGAACAGTCAAGGCGTCCTGGCCTGTCAGTTAAAACCTTCGCTGTGCTCCAAATGAAATGCAATATTTTTATGTCTCCATTTTTGCTACAATGAAACAAAAGACTTTCTTTTCATGTGTTCCCCCAGGACACCTACTAAAATCCAGGACTGACTGCTGTGATGTTTGTTTTTCTGTTAATAACAAAGGTCTTTTTCATTACTGTAGATCTGGGGTGAGCTTTTTAAAGACAGCAATTGTTGCTCCATTATAAGATCCTTTCTTCTGGGAAAATGGAATACCATCTTTAAAAGCACATTTGAGTCCGGACTACTATAATCACCGTAATGTAAAAATGGGAAAACCCTGACAATCGCTGCTAGAATCGCTGCCTTGCCGTTGTTTTTTCCTAAGCCAAGCTGTTAACTCGCTGTTTACATCCATGTCTGACCACTCATGAGTGTACTGACTCACAGTGGTACTGACCACTTACCAACAAACTTCAGTGAACATTGGCCAGAGTTTCACACTGTAACGTCTTCAACTTAAAATATTAGAAGTGCTTCGAGATAATAGTTATTGATGGTTACCTGGTGCTATGTGAATAAACGTGAAGAGAACTAAAGAATTTGTGTGATCATTTTCCATCAATTCCATTTTGCCTTGGTTCAAAATCCCCCTTGTTGCACAGCTTTTTCTCCACAGTTTTCAAAAAGCTCCCAGCTGTTTAAGTTTTGGTAGGGGAGAAAGGCTTGCTATATTTCATAACCATTAAATGTTAGAGTAGCCTCTAACATAAGGGACAGTCATATGCAGACCTCTGCCTGTGGATGACAGACAAGAAATAAGATAATGAATCTGCTAAGTGATACAGGAGGGTAAGGGAAGTGCAAACATGGAGCGAGATGCTGTGTCTGTGAACACAGCTTTCAATCTGCATGTTCACTCTTTCATGTTCCACCTGAGCTTTGGAGATAATACTCTTAACTTTTCACTGGAGTTTTACAGGAACTCCGGCAGTCTGAGTAGATGTGTTGTTGTTGTTATGTTCCTCCGTCTGTGTTTGAACCTTGCCATGATTTCTTCAGATAAAACAATAAAGGAAGCTGGTTTTTTATTGTTGCTTTTCTTTTAGAACAACTTTTGTGTGATAGAGGTACTCAGAAATACACAGCAGCTCTAAAACAGTTAGCAGTTCGACTAGTAAGGTGCTGGAGGCCAATCACAGTGGCTCTGTACAGGTCCTTTGGTCAGGCGAGTGTTTCCAGAACCTTTTTGTTCAAGTACTTTAGATTTTCTGGTTTTGTATTTAAAGTCCCCACCAGCAATATCTGCTTTTCACTGACTGCTGGCTGTTTCTGTTGTGCGGGACGGTGCGTGTGGACTTTAGATTGATCACTCCTGTCATAGCAGGATTGCCGCAGAGTGCTGAACACAAACTGCTAATTGATAGAGCTCCTCTGGGCCTCATTCACTCCAACAGCCTGGAGAGGAGACAGAAAAACCAGGTTGAAAAGAACAACGTTAACAAGAAGAGCACAGTAAAACCTCATCTGCATGGAGGAAAATATGTCATCACCACAGGCACCGTCAACGTGGGCATCAGAGTCATTTCAGGTAACTACAGATAGAGCTGATTCCCTGCCTCTGAAATTGTTGGATTAAATGCCATTTTAGGGTGTAGAAGACCTCCATCTGTAGGTAATTGTCGCTGAGAATGGAAAAATTTATCATCAGTACCAAAAGTGAGACAAGAAACATCACTGTCTGAAATGTGAATATAGCCACTGTAAAGTAACATAATATGAACTATGTGAATTAAAGCCTCCAGTTACCTGAAGCTGACTGACGTTCCTTTAGCCCCACATCCTCTGTGAAAGTCCAAAAATGTCCCTAAGCCTTATTATCCATTCCTTGTTTGTCCCCCAGTATAGACACACTATTACTTTATTGTAGTTGCACTTGTTCAACTTGTTAACGAAAATATCTCATCGTGTACATCCCTTTGCATTCACAGTATTCCCATCTTCTGATGGCTGCTTCCAACAAGATAACACGTCATGTCACAAAGCACAGATGATCTCAGACTGGTTTCTCGAACATGGCACTAAGTTCACTCTACTGAAATGGCCGCAGCAGTCACCAGACCGTAGAGCCAATAGAGCACATTTGTGACGTGGTTTGGATCTGCACCAACTGTGTCAGTATATTTTAGTATCGATATAGACCAAACCTCTGAGGAATGTTTCTTGCTCCTTGTTGAATCTGTGCCATAAAGAATTAAGACCCCTATGAAGGAAAAAGGATCCGACCAAGTACTAGCAATGTGTACCTAATAATGTGTCAGGTGAGTGTATCTGATTCGGAAGTGAAAGGTTTGATGTCATTTGTCTTATACGACGTGTAACATTTGTCTCTAAGTGCTTCTTCCCTCAAAACATTTCTATTGGCTTTCGTTTAAATTAATGTTTGTTTATTTAAAATCACTTTTTTTCTGAAACAATCTTCTCATGAGACAGCCTGGGAGAAAGCCAGAGACACTGCATTTAGTGTGCATGTCTGGTATAATTGTATTAACACTGCAGTAGTTGAACATGGTTGCTTTAATCGGTTATACCAATATTAGTGCATCGGTCAGTCAGTGTTTGGAGCATGAGCTCAATTCACGGTCACATATTTTATATGCAGTTGATTTCCGTGATGTGTGCACCTGAAAGAATCCCTCATGATGAATATGGAAGAATAGAAACTGGCATTAAATACTGCAAATGGCTCGACAGCCTCCCCCCACTCTGGTCCCAGTGCTTCACATCTTTCACGCTGTTCAATATTTGATGAGTGAATGATTTGACGGATGCTGATGAACCACAGGGTCTGATTCCTCCTGCCCTCTTTCCTTCAACAGCCCTCCATCATCCTCCTCCTCATTCCAGGCTGTGGGCCAATGAGGCCATCTGACCTGTCACTCCGAGGCAATCGTCATTTAACAAATGCTATGTCAGTTGAGCTACAAGATGACCGCTCAGCTGTAAACCAGAGCCTCAGGCTCATGTCTCTGCCGCTGCTTGAATTTTATGCATCTTCACAAATATACAGGACCATGCAAAAATCTTGAGTCACCCTTTGTGTCTTTATATGCTGCTAGAAAAATTGGAAAAAGGTGCAGCGAATTTGCATTCATGTTTGCATAAGCTGTTACAGGGTTTCAGAGTTTTCAAGCTTTACTATATATTTGGTATAACAACCTTTTCTTTTTCTTCAATATGGCCTTCAGAATAGTTCTCCATGCTTCTTGGGGGACATTCAGAGCTATTCTTTGAATGTTGGCTGCCTTTTGTTCTTTTCTCTGTTACAATGATCCCACACTGCTTCAGTAATGGGCTCTGGGGAGGATAACCAATGAGTGATAGTGTTGCATTGTGTGTATGCAGGTATGCTTTTACTGCATTGGCAGCATGTTTGGGATCATTGTCAAGCTTACAAAGGAAGCTCTTGCCAGTCAGACACTTTCCAGATGGAAGTGCATGCTGGATCCACATCTATTTTTTACAGTTGTTATTCAATCAGTTGGAGAAGATCCGCATCACCATTGGCTGAAATGCATCCCTAAACCACAATAGAGTCTCCACATTGTTTTATAGATGGCTGAAGGCACACTGCGTTGACGTCTCACCTGACCTCCTTACATAGAGGATTCATCACTCCATCAGACCTGCTGCCACATATTTCCAGTCTAGGTCTTGTGTAACGTGGTATACCTCAGCCTTTTCTCTATTCCGTTGACTCAAGAATTGATCATTGTTTCTTCACAGCCACCCTTCCACTGAGAGCAGGTCTGATGAGGCTCTAGTGAACAGTAGATGGATTGGCTGAAGGTTCAAACGCACTACTTAGGTCTATGTCAAAAGTTTGCTTGATTTTTTTCTTGATATTTTTTCTAATACATTCAGAAATTGTATATCTAGCAATTCCACATTTTCTTCTTTTCTCCTCCACTTGTCCAGTTTCCACATTTTTTAAGGAGACATTGCAGAATATGCCACATTTCAACTTATGCTGGGCATACACTGTGCGCTTTTTGGCCCATTTTGAGACGATTTTTGAGTCGTGCGACCGTTTTGGTGATCGGCCCGATTTTGGCCTTCATCGTGCGTCGTGTAGTATACGTGGGGTAACGAGAAGCGATTGACACCTCACGACCAGCTCCCGATCATCAATCGCTTGGTCGTGAGGGTGTCACCGCAGCTTCACAAAAGTGCAATTTAGCTGTTGCTGCTTACTTCCAGTTCTCATTGTAGAATTGACGGACTGTACTGCCCACGTTTTCCTAGCCATTTCCTTGTCCATACACGCAGTCGTTTTTTCTTTTTAGATCTTTCTGCACACAGAATGGCACACATTGCTAACGCAGCGCGCTTCTCTTTGGTGAGCATTTTCAAATTTCCAGGATTACAGTCTCCCCAGTTCCGGATTCTTCTTCTTCATATTGTTTATTGGCGGTTGACTTCCGGGTTCTTCTTCCGACAACAACAACACGACGTGTTGTGCATGTACACACAGTGTGAGCACTCAGGTCGCATCAGAGCATCGGGCCGTATAGTGTGAGGCCCTGCATTGTGACCTACGAACTTCTAACCCCTACAAGTCAATCGTACAGTTTGAGCAGGAGCTGAATCGCGCGACTGAAAAAATCGCACAGTGTATGCCCAGCATAACAGCTCTTTGAGAATCACCTTGATGTTGCAAAAATACTATTTTTATGCCTGTTGAACTGTGATACTATTGCTGCCAACAGCTTATCAAAACCACATATGCTTCCATTTTTTGTGCTGATGATGAAAAAAATGTCTTCAGGTGTAATTTAAGTTACCTGTAGACACAACTTAAGTCATTGGTCAGAAGCTTAAACAAAAACATTGACTGAGTGGAGTCAGCTTAAAACTTTAATCTAAGTTTAGTCTGGTTTATACACCGAGTCCATTACTAGCTGACTCAGTAGACTATATAAAGAGATGGACATTCGCACAATGTCTTAAAGACACCATGTTTCAGATAGCTACCTCAGATAGCTTCAGATAGCTAGCTTTAATTTCTAATTTATGTATTTATTAATTATTATTAATATTATTACTATTGTTACTATTTCTTTTTTATTGTAATGAAATGTTTCTAGTATAAATTGTTGTCTTTATTAATGCCCAAATGGAGATAAAGAAGGGTATGCTTTAGACCTACCTCACAACCACATGATGTTAAAGTATGCACAACCTGATATCCTCGTGTTGGCGTTGTTCCCACGACATCAGAATTAATGTCTTTCCAGGGGCGACATTACAAATGACCAATCACCTTCTTCTGACGTCGTACTTCGCCGACTTTGAAATCCCCACCTTGAAAATACCCTAACCCTTTTGATTCATAGATTCAGCACACAACCATTAGTGTAGGCTTCTTAGTTCAAATTGTCTTCACTTATGTTTGTAAAGTGATGACGGAAGCTACTGCAATTTTGCCTGACAACATGTTTTTGTAAGGCGGCTATTTTTCGAAGTCGCAGAAGTATGACGTCAGAAGAAGGTGATTGGTGAGTTGTAATGTGGACCCTGGAAAAACATAAATTATGATGATCTGGGAACAACGCCAACACGAGGATATCAGATCATCCTTAAAGTATCTTTTAATATTAATTTAATATTTCTATTGTCTTATGTTCGGAAAATTCATCTAAGAATTCAGAAAATCATGGAATACTGTACCTTTTAAAGTCATCCTTGCAATCATCATCATCATCATCTAAAGAAACCAAATGTGACAGCTTTGTGACCCACATTCAGAGAAAACCGCACAAAATTGTGTTGTGATTGTGAAAATAGAAAAAGAAATGATACGGTTTCCTTTTCTTCTGACAAAATTGGTATGTTTGGCCCACTGTCTGATTACAGGTTGTGGATGTAATTTTGCTGCAGAGTCCATACAGTAAATGTCAGAGACAGTCTCAGTATTGAGTGGGTGAGGTAATGAGTCCGTGGCCTTCGAATTGATTAGTTTCCTAACAAGTTCGATGGTCAAACAGTCCAGAATTACACGGCTCCACCTCACACTGTCAGACCCCCCCCGACCCCTCGTTCTTGCCCTTTGACAAAACCTTAATGAACCATTTTCTGTGTCTAACTTGTATCCTTGATGCTGTGCTTCGCTCAGGGAACTGGATACATAACAAACCCCCGCAAGTCATTGTTATCTGCCTATATAATATCCACTTATCAAACGCACACAGAAGTATGTAGTATATTCATATAAGAATTGTTAGTGGATCTAACGGTGAGAGAGAAGCCAAAGGCTCATGACTTCCATGGAGATCACTTTGATGGTTAGCATAAAGTTTAGAGCCCTAAATGTCATTTAATGCTTGAGTAATCTTTCATTTTTGTTTGCAGCACAGAAATAAAATTTTTGATTGAGCAACATGTTCTCTCAGCGTCACATTCTGCTGATCTCTGTGACCACCATCTCTTTGACCCATACTGAGGGGTCACAGAGGAGTCCTTTGGCATCGGGGTGTCAATGTCCTGGCAGTGGGAAGATTTGGTGCTAAAATAAACAGATGTCTATTGCACCTTCCTGCTCTCCTTTCTGGCTGAAGAACTGAAAAGATTATTACTTCAATAGTTATCATATGAATCTTTACTGTTTGCAAGTGGTGAAAGTTTTTTTTTAGTTTTTTGGAACAATTTGTTTCATAACACTAGCGATTAAAAACAATAAAACCACCTCCCATATAAAACTGTGTTACTGGCAAACTGTTCATGAAGTTTTGAAGGAAAAAAGCCTAAAAAATATTCCCCATCAGTTTTATATGGCTCAATATTCCTACTTCTGCTGATGTTTAAACTTTATATTCAGTTTCACTAGCTGGGCCCACATCCTTATTTTGGGTTTGACAGTGCTTTAATAGGTAAAGGTGAATGGCTTAGACATGAAATGAGCTGCGGTTTGGGGAAAGCCTTGAAGGGGACTGGCTGTGGTGTGAAGAAGTCAAAGAATTGAAAAGGAGAGGGAGGGTGGGGCATGTAAATGAGAATGAACAGCTTGGTGAACTCGGGGGACATATATAGATGAGAACTGGAAGGAGCATGTTTGGAGGCGTGATCCCTCTCCTGAAATACAGATGTTTAACTCCAGTCAATCTCTAATAATGCTTCATAGTCTATAAAATCATGTTTTTAGTGCCACTGTCATGTGACAACCAAATATCATTAAAAACAGGCTTACCTTGATTGAAAATATGGCACTCAAATGAAACAATATAAACAAACCAGTGTCCAAAGACTGTGTCTCAAAGACTGTACCTAAAAGATGGATGTAGCCACATGACACCATAAATCAATTTTTGGACTAAAGATCTGAAGGCTTGAGATCAGTGACTAGCGACTTTGTCACGTAGCAGCCACACCATGAAGAATGTGTGCCTAAAGTTTTATCAATTATTTTACTCAAAATTCCATAAACCTGCCAAGAAAGTGTAACAAGGTCATTAATTGAGGGAAAATTTTGAAGCCTGGCTTCTTTACAGTCATCAGTGACTCAGTAAGAAAGAAAAATTAGTAAGGAAATTCAAGGAACCTTAAAAACTGAATGCAAACTGATCTTTGTTCATGCTCTCAAAATTAGGCTGAACAAACAGAAATCGAGGGTGAACATGTTTTCAGATAGAAAACAACACTGCACTGTTTTCCCTGAAAACAAATCTGCCACATGAGTCCTGCATGCACAAAATTACAGGAAAATTGGTCGATGAAGTAACATTGCTCTTTAGATTTCTGCTTTTGTGCTGCTGGAAATTTTTAGTACATATCACAACCAGAATTTCAAGTCTTAAGCACATGCTTTGAGCGCATGTCATCATCATTCATCCTCAGGTTTGTATGGCTGAATAGGCCTTTGTGTGTGAGAACACTTCATAGTGAGTGGTGTTACCGGGTTTGTTAAAAATCTGCCAGGGATTTGACATTTACAAGGAACTCCAAAAGTAAGTACTGTAAGTTGTAAAAAACTTTATCAGACTTTTTGAGTTTTTCCTGAACCTGCTTAAACATTGGGGGGTACATGAACCCTTTGTGACCGGTCAGAGTGGGCATGCTCCGTTTTACGTAACTATTTTTAAAGTCCGGTAGAATTGCAACCACTTACGCTAGCACAATAATTTTTTTGCATATAAAACCTGAGGTGTTGTACTTACATCTTATGCATTCATCTTGTCATGGTTGCCTTCCACATATGGCTTTGCAAACATTGCAAAAACATAATATTCCAGAAACACGCTTTGCTGACCCGATCAGCTGTTCATAGCACTTCCTATGTTGGAATAGACGTCAGCGCGAACTATCGAATTTCCGCCATTAGCTGCCGAAACCAGAGGTGATGTCATTTTTGCAGAAAATGTAGGTTTTTTTTCCTATATGGCATTTACAATGATGCTGGTATTTTTTAAAATCACTTTTTGAGTTTATGCCTTTTTGTATAGTTTCTAGGATTGTTAGAACTCAAATTACACTTTTGGAAATAGTTTATAATGCAAATTTGCATTATAACGTTTATTTTCATTTTTCCTGAAGTATAGAAAAATGGGTTTATCTCAAAAATAAAACTATGAAGATACTCAATTTACTCTATACTCTATTTTGTGCAACTTTTTTGCATTTACAGTTTTTAGGGAAAAGCCTCTGAAATTTCTCTAATTAGAAATGTGTAAAAAACTTGCACTTTTTTGCAATTTATGTAGTTACAATGGACATAATGATTGTATTGTTTTATAGCAACTTGAAAACTCCCAAAAATGGCACCACAGCGTGTAAAAATAAAAATATTGACTGACTTCAGCAGAAACAACTTGGGCACAGCAAATATCTCATGTTTTCATATTTCTTTAAAACAATAGAGTGGCAGCAGTTTTCCAAGTTAGGAATTACAACCCCAAATGAATGCACAGTTAATTTAGTCATCTACTCCCGTCTTTGAATAAAAGATAGGAGTTCCTCAAAAATGTCTTATTCGCCAGGTTCAACCATATTTGTGAATTTTCATACATCCACTAGATACTGAGGTGTTGCCAATATGATTGCATTTGTGTGGACTTATGAATATTGAATATACAGTATGTCAAATATTTAATATGTTTTACACTGCTTATCAGTTAACCTCTACGTTTGTTTGCTTTTCTGGTCAAGTGGCGTTTAGTAGATTTATCTGAAGATGAAAGCAACGGGCCCTGAGGTCAAAAAAGGCATCCCATGAAAATGGCAACTATATTCCCTTGTTTAATCTTCTATAAGCCTTCCCTAAAGGCAGCTGGTATTTGGAGTTTTACTGGTTGGGGGCTCAGAGTCCAGGATTATGACAAAATCAGGCTGAACAAAACTCTGAGTTGACAAATTAATATGATGAGGTGGATGAAGACACAAAGCATACATCTGAGGGGGATCCGCAGTGAAAAGATAATTTTGCAGTTATTTGTGGTTCGTCATCATCAGCCATTTTATTCTTTTCTTGCGTATGAAAACACAGATTTTATTGTTTTTGCTTTAAGCAAACTCTGACTGTTCAGCTCCTCTTTGAAACATTTATTTGAGTGCATTTGTGTTAACGTCTCTGACATACCACCTCTGCCGCTCTGCTGTTTAGACACCAGACAGTCCTGCTGCTCTGAGTCTTAAACAGCAGGGTGATAGCGTCCTCCTCGCACTGACGTCTCTGCTATAGAAATTGCCACATTCGAAGCAGTGTGCTGTTGGTCAGCCTGATTATGGTTTTTATGGCCAAATGAAGAGGTGGATGCCCCACTAGACATATCTGTGTCTCAGGGCTACAGGTTAGGTGACTAGCCTGATGCAGGATGACACAAACACACTGCAAAAGTTTCCTGAAGACCACAGAGCGGTGGCTAGCCTAGACTTTCCTCCACAGTTATCTAACTTTAAATCCCATTAAATTAGGCAGCACTTGATTACTGAGAGGGAAAATCCACAGATCCTGAACCTTTGGAACATGGTCATCCTGGGATAACCTGGGATAACCTGGGTTATGGAACACCAACAGAAACTTTAAATGCCCTGGTTTTGGGTTTACATTTCTGTCAATACAAAAAAATGCTCTTTTTGTGTTTCTTTCAAGTCTTTTTTTTATTACTTTCCCTTTCCTAGTCCATATAACCTTTGTTCTGCTATCCGATCGCTCCTGTCATTTTTCACATTTCTTGTATTTTTCCAGAGTTTCTAGTTGTTCCAGAATTTCTTGTTTTTGTGGTGCTCTTTGTGTTTTCCAACTCAAAGTTTTTAATTTTACATGTTTTCCTTTACAGGTCCCTGGTGTTTGCTAGTTTTTGTGAAATTTCCAGATTGTTTTTTGGGTTTTCTTGCATTTCTCACATTCCCAGTGTTCCTTTCCTAGTATTTTTTTTTTTTACCCCACGTCTCTTGTGCTTCTAGTTTTGTTCCTTGTGTTTCTAGTAAAGCTTGTGTTTTATAGGTGTTTTGACCACATCTCGTGTAACTTGTGTTTTCCTATATTTATTTTTTCCCCAGCCTTTATAACATGACTGTGTAGGTTCTCAGCCATCTGTGTCAAGGTAGTCTGAAGTGCTTGAGCTGAAGGCACCTGGCCTTCGTGTTTGGGTTACTTGAGTTTTCCTAGGTTTTCTAGCATTTCTATGTTTCCTTGTGATTTCTTAGTTTATCCGGCATTTTGTCGTATTCCTAGTGTGTCTGTGTTTTCATAGTTTTCCTAGCATTTCTCACTCAGCTTATATTGCTCCCAAGGAAAGCATGCATGCTAGATGAGGGGCATTTTCCCATAAATCTTTGTAACGCTGGACTTGTTTTTGCACCCATCCTCCTGGCTGTTAAAAAGAATATTACATATAGTCCAACGGCACTGTGTCCTCATCCTCATGTGTTCAGATGATCTGAATCTTTCCCAGTGTGCGCTGGAAGTTTGTCACCAAATGGTTCCCTGTGTTGTCAATAACAAATATGAACAAGCTCAGTCACCACAGAGCAAGAGAAAACAGAGCGATGACAGCAAAATGATGTAAGATGACACGCACGAACGCCTACACACATTCATCTACAGTGAGAGCAATGAATGATGTGAAACAAAAACTGTAGAGCAACAAAGAGAGGTATAATCACTGGACAAACTCCACAGAGGAAGATTTTGTGTCTAGATCAATACAGAAAATCAGAGTTTCAAACACAAGCAACCACACTTCACTGCTTTATTAGCACGGGTTCAGGTCAATGCGAGAAAATGCAGAGAAAAAGTGTCTGGAGGAATGAACAGAGTGGTACACACAGTGTGTTTGATTACTGAATATTGAATGTTATGCTAAATTCACCTTGGTTGGAAGAAGACAGACACAGAGAGAACGATGGTTACAACAAAGTTGCAAGAGTATAAGAAATGTAATTAGATACTGTTTGAGGAATCGGCAAATATAAATGTGGGCCAACTGTGAGAACTCACCAGACTGATTCAAACTCTTTATCCATACATCTGTACATGATGCCAGTCATTTTTCAATACAAGATCATGCTTGATTAGATCTTTCTTTCTTGACCTGACCTTGACCTATGAGGATAAAGAGGTATTCACAAGCTAGTTGCTACTACCTGAAACATCTAATCTGAGGCGTCCAAGTGTCATCCTGGTCAAATGCCTAAACAACCTTGACTGGTGATGTTGAAGAGCAGCAGCATTACTCTGAGCTGCTCCTGAATCTACAAGCTCCTCTCATGAAGAGGCTGAGCCCAGTCACACTTGAATAAAGCACATTGTGGCGAGAATAAGGCACGGCGGGACCACAGAGCTTCAATTTGCATCATTTTATTGAACGCTTCTCACCACAACAATTCTCCCCAACCCCTGAGTCCTCGTGTTTTAACAGGCGGGCGTGATTGCGGATGCCGTGCAGGTGCGTCTGCACGGCACCGCAAACCACGCCCACCACATACCCCCATCGCCCGATTGAGGCCGGTGAGCCTTCCGGCCGAACCTGCTTCCCTACCGCGAGTGGCAGAGAGAATAAACCCGGACTGTCGGCACCCCCGGGCCCTAGCCAAGCGACGGACAGATGTGAGTTCAGCTGGCCGCCCGCGAGTCCAGCGCCGCCCTTGAAGCTTATACGGAGGTTGGCCGCGTGGCAGGTGCAAGCCGTATGACCGGCACGGTAGCGAGTCCCAGCTCACAGGCGGCTGGGCAGATGTTCGGCTGGCACCAGCCTCTGGTGGGGGTGAGGCCGGCACCGTTCCCGGGTCGAGCAGCCCGTCGTGCAGCTCCTCCTTCACAGCCGCCGCTCCCGGCTCGAGCAGCCCGTCGTGCGGCTCCTCCTTCACAGCCACCGCTCCCGGCTCGAGCAGCACCTCTTCCTCCGGCCTCCGATTGGAGCGGCTCCTCCACCACTCCCGGCAGGAGCAGCCCTTCGCTTGGCTGTTCCTCCTCCGGCAGGCGCGGACCCCTGCGCGCCTCGTCCACCACCTCCGGCTGCCGAGGTGCCCCATGCGGCTCCTCCACTGCTTCCACACCCTCAGGATACACCGGCAGGGATGCGATGCTGACCAGGCTTGGAACAGCATCGCCAGGTTCGCCATCCTCTCCAGGTGCTGCTCGGTGTGGACCCACAGCTCTTCTTGTTGGCGGCGCATCTCCGCCGCCTGCTCCCGCTGGGTGGCTGCCATATCGGCCACCATCTAGGCCAGATCCTCCCTTTGGCTCCTTTGCAGGCCCGCCATGGGACCACGGAGCTTCAATTTGCATCATTTTATTGAACCCTTCTCACCACAACAACTCTCCCCAACCCCTGAGTCCCCGTGTTTTAACAGGCGGGCGTGATTGCGGATGCCGTGCAGGTGCGTCCGCACGGCACCGCAAATCATGCCCACCACACACATTTATATTGTTTTCACATGCTGGGTCACTGACCCAGTGCTCTGAGTATATTTTTGTATTTATTTCATGTTAGATTTGTAATTATAGTTCTTGAGTTATTCATATTTAGCTTTTAGTTGAGGTTAAAGGCAGCTATCATTTATTGTTGTTTCCTTGGTTTCTATGCTTAGTTTTACTGTCCCGTGTTCTCATTATGTTTCATTCTAGTCAGCTGTGTCCTCATGTGTCTCCACTTGTGAATTTAAGTCCTCAGTCTTCCTGTGTTCAGTGTCGTGTCGTCTGTGTTTCCTTCCCGACCCCTTGTCACAGTTTCCCAGTCCAGTCATAGTTTGTATACAGTATGAAGTCATAGTAAGAGTCATAGTTTCCCAGTTTATGTTCAGGATTTCCCGCAGTTTAGCTTCGTTTTTTTTGTGAGTTTTCAGCTCTAAATAAAGGCTTTCTTTTTGTTAAAGTTACGTCACGTCTCCTCACCTGTGTCTGCTCTTGGGTCCTGCTCTATCAAACACACCGACACACCCCACCGTGACATATTGCTTGTATCCTAAGTCTTACTCTTCCAGGCACTATTTAAAGATTGTAACTAAATATAGTTAGATTTATAGTAAATTTACAGCTTTATTTTTTACAGTTTTCTCCTTGCCACAGAGGACTGGTAGTATCACTACAGATGTTGTACATTCAGAAGTTAATAAAACTGCTAGAAGCAGAATGCCTTCGGAAATTTGATGGTTGTAGCAGTAAGGCACAATTTTTCCTGTGAAGGTGAAAATTCACCATTTCCAGTTTACTTTTTCATTGGCAAGAGTCTGCACACAATGACATCTTCTATGCAATGTTTTAATCAAAGTAACCTGCTACCAACCAAAGCAATTATATGGGAGTCTTTTTTGTGGAGCACCCACTTTGCAACTGATTTACCACAGCCAGCAAACTTTAGGTATCGCTAACCAGTTGAGCAATCGAGCAATACACATTTTTTCACTAGCAACTGATTGTGGCCAAAATTTGCAAAATGATCTGAGGAGTGTGTGACTAAGGCATAACTAAGACAGCCACTGGTGCAAAAAAGACACCTTCAATTCAATTCAATTCAATTTTATTTATATAGCGCCAGATCACAACAACAGTCACCTCAAGGTGCTTTATATTGTACAAGAGTACATACAGAGAAAACCCAACAATTATATGACCCCCTATGAGCAAGCACTTTGGCGACGATGGGAAGGAAAAACTCCCTTTTAACAGGAAGAAACCTCCGACAGAAGCAGGCTCAGGGAGGGGCGGGGCCATCTGCTGTGACCGGTTGGGGTGAGAGAAGAAAAGAACAGGATAAAGACATGCTGTGGAAGAGAGACAGAGATTAGTAGCAGGTACAATTCAATGCAGAGAGGTCTATTAACACAGTGAGTGAGAAAGGTGACTGGAAAGGAAAACTCAATGCATCATGGGAATCCCCCGGCAGCCTACGTCTATTGCAGCATAACTAAG
>VUQR01010141.1:25873-36162 GCA_015108515.1 Hemichromis elongatus | reverse complement strand
ATCCAGTCCCGTCGACTCTTTTCGCTCGCTACAGGGGGCCAGAATGAGGAAGAGTTCAGAGTCTGCATTCACGAGTTGTTCATGTCCATCCGCTTCTTCCTCTCGCAGGAAAACAAAGGCACAACGCCCGTCGCGCAGACACAGGTGTGTATGGGCTTGTGTGCAAAATCACTGATAAGCGCCGGCGTATCTTAAGATCTTTGCAGCGTTGTCATACGTGCGTCTGATTGCGTGAATGTGAAAATGTGCGCCACTTGATGTTTTGTGTCTCAGGGGCTCCTGTTGATGGAGTTGCGAAAGGTGAGAAATTGGCTGTAATTGAATTTCATGCTGCCAGAGGGTTTAGAGGCAGAATAGGGATTTCTGTGGCAGGTTTTCCTTATCCAGTGGGAGGTCTGCACAGCAGGGCAGCTGCCTTCACTGATTTCAAAGAAGACTAAAACAAAACAGGCTAAAGACCCCGAAGATAATCCTAATTACACACCAGAAACAGATGCTTGTGCGGTGGTGTGTTTGTACAAAAAAACAAAATTTTGCTTCTGTGGTACATGTGTTGGTGCTGTGGTGTCCATCTGATCTTATGTCTTTTCTATCCGGGATAATCCATTTAAATTTCTCATGTTTTCTTATATTTTTTAGTGCTCACCCACATGAAATCTGAACATATCTTTTCTTTTAGCAGCCATAATGAACTACCCATGTTAGCATAAACCTCACGTTGAAGCTTCAAGAATCAGTTGCTGGTGCAACTTAAACTATTCCAGCTGCGCTCTGTCCGTGCAGTCTGAAAACCTCTGTTTTAGTCCCCCACTGGGTCAATGCAGGTCAGGCTAATGCTAATCCTACTTAATCTATCACATCTAGCACACGCACGAGTCAGCATGCACAAAAATATACACACACTTAAAAATATAAGCAGCAAACCCATATGAAGATAGGAATGCTGTATTCCTGCACATATGGAGTTTGTAATGTGCAGAACAATTTGAGATTGGCAATTTGGTATTCAGCTGTCACTCCTGTTTTAGATGTTGTATTGTTAAGTAAAAAAAACATGATTTGAACATATTTTTTGATATAATTATGCTTATTCAATGCAAAAATTATATGTGCTACAATGTAAAATTAGAGAAAACAGTGTGATTACTCAGGAAAGCTACTTCAGTTGGGCCGTCACCGTCCTTGTTGCCTTATTTAAATGGATCATTTTTCAAAGAAAACATCTTTGACAGTTGCTGGAAAACAAAACAGCATTTGTCTTCTGCCAGGATGTGCTGGAAAAAAGAACATTAGTGTTTAAAAAAAAAAAAAAGGAGAAAGACTCAAAGGGACATATTTAGTCCTTTTGTTTCTCAACTATGGAATGAGAATCTGACAGCCAGCTACAAACAAGCGATGGGCAGTGATCGTAGCTGTCCTTCAGTTTAATCCACGTAATCCGTGCCTGCCAGAGTTCGGTCTAAATCCAAGCGGGGCCGGTGATTTAGGGCAGAATAGTAAATATTTACCTCTGTTTACTCCACAGAACAGCTTTCTAGTATGAATATGAAGCGTATCGGTTGTTGACTGACATGCACGGCATCTTTGCAATATCGTTAGGGTATTGCTTCTTTATAATGCCACTTACTCTTATCATGCTTTTCAGCACAGTGATTCCATGAGTGGAGAAAGTGTTTTAACAAGAATAAGCAGCACCTGTTGCACCTGCGATTGAACATTCCCTCTTTGTGCCCAGGCCGTGTTCCTCCGAACATTTCCGGCAATTTACAGCGAGCTGTTGAAGATCTTCACGGTGCGCGAGGTGGCCGGTTTCGTCAGGGAGACTCTGGGGAGCCTGCCTACGACCGTCCATCCTGACTGCCCCCTGGAGGCCGTTAAACTGCAGTGCATTGCCAAGACTGTGGAAAGCCAGCTTTACATTAACCCGGGTAAATACTAGTAGGACAAAAAGCATTTATTCACAGCATTTGGAACATGATCAGTGATATTTGTGGTGCAGTTTACAGGTTGTAAGTCAATGATATAGTCTTTAGCTCTGCAATCCCATTTGAGAACACACCTTAGCTAATTGTTACCCTGCAGTGAGCTAAATTCCAAGTTATTAAATTGTTCTTAATAAAGGGTTTACACTGAAGCAAATTACTGTGTCAGTTTTTTATTTGCGACATGCTCCCAAAGGCTGCATGTCGCAGGAAGAAATAACACCCCCCCCACGCAAGTCATACAAATGTCATACAAGATTTTCATTAGTTCCAGTCAATAATGTTTCAACTGAGCATGAAAGCAGAGCAAGACATAATGGCCCCGCGGAGAAGTGAATGTAGAATATGTTCTTAGTTGTTCCCGTTCTGTTATTTCCTTTGTTATTTCTACTTCATTAAGTCTTTGATGTGTTTGTGCTGCAGAGTCACGATGCATCCTGTTGCCGGTGGTGCTTCGAGTCCTACAGGCCCACATGCAGGAGCAGAGAGACCTGGTCATGTGTGCCCAGATCCTCTCCAGCATGCTTTCTCTAATCAAGAAGGAGGAAAACGGCACTGCGGTGAGTATTACATTCATAACTGAGAGCCATTAGTCAGTCCGCCCTGCTTCCTTAAAGAAACACTGCAGTGTTTTGGGAAATACACTTACCGGCTTTCTTACTGATGAGGAAACTGAGATGGCCAGTTAACTGAGCTTAGACTGAAAAGCTCAGGTAAGAAAATAAAAGCTCATTGCTGTATTTCGACTTTCTTTCTTTTTGTTTTATTGGTTAATAAAAAACAGTTTCAGGTTTTTATTAAATGTTAGTGCCAGGGGAAAAAATGGCCTAACTAGAGCCTTTGCTTTTATTTTTTTAAATTTGGCCAATCAACTCCTCGAGGTTGCAGCCCTGGAAGCTTTGTCGAGGTTACACTGGCCATTTTGCGCCTATGCATCTCACTATTTCACCAAACCTGCGCCGAGAGCAAACGTCCAACTAAACTCAGACAGGAAACAGTGGCTTTCGGTGTAAGATCGCTTTTTCCGAGCCTAAAGATGGCACTGTTTGCCACACTGGGTTCTCTGTGACTTCATCCTCTTTCTCATATTTAAATTCAAGATGAAAGGTTGACCTTCCCTTAGGGTGAAAGAGAACCCATGAGCACAGGGGGAGGAACTTAAAGGTAATTTCTGCCAACTTGTTGCTTTTGATTGAGTGCGTCACACTTCAAAGACTCACAGCAGTCTTATTCTTCTCACCTGACTTTGAACGAGAGTTTTTCACGCCGTTGCAGTCATTCATCAGATCATTGTGTTGTTGTATAAAGGTCAGGTTACACTTCATAATGTGGTCTACAACTAAGTGGGTAATTTCTCCAAATAAGGACTAATTCAATGGAAATTAAATGGAATTTTAATTACTTAAATTTACAATGAAATTCTATTTACCTACAAATAATAATAAATTCGTGGTCATTTTGAAGAGAAACAAGGAACAATAAAATACACTCAAAATTTGCAGACCTGTGCTTTCCCTTAAAATTATGACTAAATTATGTAATAATGACAACTATATATGCAGCGCTTAAAATTACTTGCAGTATAACTTGTATCTCCTCTCCTGTAAAATCCTGAAGTTTTGCGTTCTTCAAAATGACTTACAGACTACTTACATGTACTTGCAGTATACCAAGTTCTTTGAAAAATATGACGTGTGACCCCTTATTCTAGTGCAGACACCTTTAAGTACTTGTAGATAAATATATTTCATTGTGACTTCAAATAAAATACACTGAAATTCAATTTAATTACTGGGGGATTACTGCCTTAGTCGCATGTCGTATTCTAAAGTGTTACCAAATATCACTGGCACCTCCAAGTCATAGAATAGTAATCGTGAATAATATGGTTTGATCGCTTCATAGTAACTTGTGCAGTTGTAATCAATTCCTGATGTTTTTCAAGAAACTGCATGACAGTATCCCTCCCATTATATCTCCAAAATAATTAAAGAACGTCAACACCACAGGAATTAGTCCCATACCAGTTTCTTTGCCAGCACTCTGCAATAGCAGATTGCTTTGTTGCATGTATATGGTCAATTAGTCTTGGTAACAGGGACACTGCCAGCTTTGCAGTCCAGTAATGAGAGCCATCAATTTAGCAATGGACACTGTCAAAGTGGCAGTCACTTTGAGCTCTGTGCGAGTGTGTGTGTATTTGTATGATTTGCCTGTCTGTGTGTACCTGCTCAGGTTGCCGGGCTTGTACCGTTCCCTGCCAAGGAGGCAGCTAGTGGAAGAGGCAGCCAGTAAAACTCACACACAAATGCGTGCACACATGAGCACCCACTGGCACCATATCTAAAGGGAAGTGACAGCAATGGCAGTCAATGTGCCAGTGAGGCTCCTTCTCATTATCACTCTTTCCAAGACCTGTCTGTCTTGTCAGGGGTTGAGACTAGAACACACACACTCACACACTCACACACACCAGTTTATTCACCACTCTCTTTGAGTTTCTTTCCATCTTTAACTGCCTCTGCGTCTTTTGTATTCTACCTTCTTCTATTTGTTTCCACTCTCCTTTTTCTTTGTTAGGTTTTTTAGTTTCATGATATTCCGCGTGGCCCTGAAACTTCTTATTAGTCCGCTTTCTGGTTCAAGATTAATTAAAACAGATGAAAATAGAATTACAGGGTAGCAGAGGCGGAGAGGGGTGTAGACGTTGGCTCGGAGGCAGATCGGTGTCGGTTGTTGATTACGGTTCAGTGTGTGCTAGCGGAACAATGACAGGTAACTTTAAGAGGACATAAGTGCACAGATGGAGTCTGTTTGCATTTTAGGGACTCGTACGTTCAAGTTTAATTTTTTTTTCTTTCTATTCTAAATGCTAATACTCTCTGAAGGTAATGTTTTACTTTGACCTTTGATTCATTCTCACGTGGGTGTGTTTTTTCCCTCTCCAGGAGCCTGTGGTGTCTGAGGAAGTGGAGCTAATTGTGGAAAGCCTGCTGGGAGTTTTACTGAGGACCATCTTGGAAATTAGCAACCGGCCCCAGCCTGCTGGAACCTCCATGAGACTACAGTTCCAGGATGTCACTGTATGTGTTTATTTCTTTGTTTATTTATAAGGAACCCCATTAGCTTCCACAGCAGTGGTTGCTAGTCTTCCTGTGTTTTACTGTGTGTGTGTTTTCAAGCTTACTTACTGCTACAAATGCTAGAACTTAACAAAAGGGTAGAAGCATAATTAGTCTAAACAGAGTTTATGGAGTAGCAGGAATGGTGAGGTGGAGGACAATCAGATCATCATTGTCTGATGAACGAAGGTCAAGGTTGAAACTTTTAAAAATCCTGTTGACAAATGTACTATTCTTTCTAGTTCCACTATTATTTTCAAAGCACAATAGATCATATTTTTTGAAATTCTCATTACTCCTAAAAAGGATAAAAGAAAAAAGGAAAGTTTACTCTGAATATGCAACAACATTAAAGCTTCATCTTCTCCCTCTCATTATGTGTTGCGTTGTCAGGGAGAATTCGTGGCGTGTTTGTTGGCGCTTCTGCGGCAGATGAGTGACAAGCACTATCAGAAGCTGCTGCAGGCGTTCGGCAGCAAAGACGACCTGAGGGTAAGACCACTCGATCTGTCTCTCTTTCCCTCCATATCCATATCCGTCTGTCTGTAGTCATACTTTATCTTATTCTCTACCTCCGATTGTGTCTGTCTACAAGTCTAAAAGTAAAAGATTATAATTAATGCCTGTTGATGGCATTACTACACTTTCTACACATTGTGTAGAATAGGGCAGCAGGGACAGGTGATGTGGTTAATAATGATGGAAAAATAAGAGACAGACAATTATTAAGGTCATGGGTTTACTCTATTGGGAATTAATATTAACTAATGTGCTTTTTGTGAGTTCTATTTTTGATAAATTCATTAAACAAGTTTACTAAATGAACCCTGATGCTGAGTTTGCTGGTAAAACCAAAGTAAAACATGCAGGTGAAACCAGATTTACTGCCTTCACGTGTGCAGCACATCTTTCTAGAGGCGCAGACTTTAAATGTATGACATTATTACAGTTATACATACAGTACATAGTTACATAGTAGATCTGCGTTTGAGAAGTGTTAGGCTCAGATGCTTATGTGCAGTGTAGTGTCCTTAAATAGAGCTGATATTAACATTGATACACCTCAGCACCTCAGCAAATGTGAATAAAAAACAGTTGTCTTCTAACAAGAATATTCACTATTAACAATAAAGGGATCCATTGTAGTTGAGTTAGGTCCGGGATAATTTCAGCACCATGGACAGAAGCAGAGGAAGTTGTTCTAGCTTCATACTAATGAGCAGATTTTATGTGGTTCACACTAGAGAAGAGACAAAAGCCCCTTTTCTATTAGTACCTAATCGGAATTAACTTGCCACGGCTCACCAGTTTTCAGGGTTTTCCATTAGGTCGTAGTACCTGCTTGTCCAGGGTTCCACAGCGATCCAAGCAGGTTCTAAAATGTCGTCAGACTGCACTCCATCATTTGGCTGGTCAGTGGTGTCACTCATTCAGTCATAAGAGCATCTTGTTCGTTAATGGAAAACCAGGTTATCTAAGTAGATCATAGTAGGCAGTAGTGGGAAAAGGGACTACACTGAAATTTTAGGTTGTTTGTTTTCCCGTAGAGCATGCAGACATAAAGAGAAGTGAAAAAGTAGCTTATAGCTAAAAAACATTATAATGGCACCAGAAACACATACATTTCTGCACTGAAATCTATTTCCTGCCACTATATGTTGATTTTTTACATATTTTTAATTATACCCAAAAATTATAATAAGATGGTTGTCAAAAATAAGCTCCATCCTGAGTCTTTCTTTTGTAATAAGACTTTACTGAGTAACAAACTCACCTTGTCTTTGTGTCGGTTTGCATGTGTTTGTGTGGCAGGATTTCCTCCTCCATATCTTTACAGTCTTCAGGATCCTAATCCGACCAGAAATGTTCCCTAAAGACTGGACTGTCATGAGACTGGTCACGAACAAGTAAGAACACACACACACAAACAAATCCAGGAAAGCAGGAAGAAGTCACGAATCAGGACAGACAGGAAATCGGAGGCTCATGCAGATATGTAGTTTCAGTATCATTTATTCTGTATGTGTGCTTTTATCTGCTAAAATATTCAACCTCGGTTCTCTCAGTTAACACTTGATTTTGATCGCGCAAAAAGCTTCAGAAGATAGAGAGATTTAAATGTAGTGCTCTCATTTAATATGAGAGTTAATGCAGCGCTTATCCAATTTGTCTGGAGGTCACTATCAAGTGACACAGAGATGATTATCATACAGCAAAACCTGTAACATTTTTTTTTAATAATAAAAAGTGTTGTCAGACAAAAAAAAGTGTAACTTCAAAATGTTATGCTATAGCTGTTTATGCTTTTGCCTCTCTACTCATATTTTCCTTTACCAGTGCAGAATGGAAATGACAGATTCCCCTCCAAGGTGACACAGTAGTAATCTTCTCCACCTCTTGCTTTCTGTGTGCCTTTTTGTTCTTTTAGTGTCATCATCACAACTGTCCTCTACCTTTCTGATGCTCTAAGGAAAAACTTCCTCAATGACAAGTTTGACTACAAGGTAAAAAAAAGGTGGCAGGCTTTGTGTGTGTGTGTGTGTGTGTGTGTGTGTGTGTGTGTGTGTGTGTGTTGTCTGAACAGTGCTATAGTGCTTCAGAAGTCTGAATGTCAAAATAGCTTCAGTTCTTTTAAAAGTCTGCTGCATTACTTTACCGCTGACACACAGGCAGACACATATATAATATGGAAATTCATCACACATCCAAAAAACTGACATGGATATAAAATCGAGCTAATGCCATTATTCCGATGCTTGAGGCAGACTGTGCAGCAGCGAGCTGAAAGCTGAAAAACAGAAGAAAGAACAGTAAATATACTTTACACCAACATCAATTACTTCATCTGGTTTCAGTGTTTTTTTTCTTTATGATGCTTGACTAGGTCCAGTCATGGGTTTGATTTGATCCATTTTGAAACATACAGTAAGGCAAGGCAAGTTTATTTATATAGCACAATTCAACAGCAAGGTGATTCAAAGTGCTTTACAGAGACATTAAAAAACAAATAAAAAGCATGCATTAAAATGGGGAAAAAAAGGAACAGTAGATAAAATCAGTTGTTAAAATGTAAGTTTTGCAATTTAAGCTTAAAAGTGAAACAGTGCGGATTTGGTGCAGTAATCTATAAAGTAGTGAAAAAAAGCGGTAATTCTAGACCACCAGTGCATTTTGGCTTTTGTAGAGTTTTTAAACTGATTTGTGATGTTTTCATAAGCATTTTCAGATGTTTTTGATTCTAGTGACTTAAACCAATAAATCGACTGTTTTTTATGGATGACTGAAAACAAATAGCTGATTTCGGGCCATCATTTTAATTGTTGCAGCTCTCCCATGAGTGATATAGGTCAAATATTTCAATCTGTGGGGTTATCCTCTAGTGTTTTTAGTGGAGGAATGTGATTCAGTCTGAAAGCCCGGCGGAATGTTTTTACACCAAAATATGCGATGTTACCAGACTGTAGTGCAGTGGTGGAGGTGTTCTCTAAGTCGCAATTCAAAGGCAAAACTGTTCATTTACTCTAGCTGATAAAATAGTCTAATATAGACGAGTATGATCATCTTAAGAAGAGAGGTTTGTGAGTTCTCAAGTAAAAGTATCACATCATCAGCATATAGGCTGATCCTATGGTCTGTATATTCAGTTTGAATTCCTTTAATACCTGAATTTTGTAGGATTCCTGCTGCTATTGGCTTAATGAAAATAATGTAAACTGAAGGTTTATGAAGTCAGGTTGTTTGCCGTGTCAGTGTTATGTCTCATAGTAAGTTACTGTGTGCCCACACGCAGGTAGACACTTTTGTGGGTTAAAGTCATGAGGTTGTGCACGTTAACAAGGTGCCGTTTCTTTTTTTATCACAGGTGT
Organism: Hemichromis elongatus; assembly: GCA_015108515.1. Taxonomy (NCBI): domain Eukaryota; kingdom Metazoa; phylum Chordata; class Actinopteri; order Cichliformes; family Cichlidae; genus Hemichromis; species Hemichromis elongatus. Next base: position 27,192 of record VUQR01010141.1, on the reverse strand, counting down.
GGGATTCGTATTTTTACCTGTCTGTAATATTTATCAACCAGCCCTGTCTTCAACTTGAATCCTTCTCTCCCTCCAAGAGAAAGAAAATACTGGAAAAGTAAGTGCTGATTATTTGCAAATGCTTGGTATTCTTTGCTGGATGCGTTAGAGCAGCCTGTAATGAGCCACACGCCTACTCAACAAGCCGCTCTATCCCACTCCAACTGTCTGTCAAGAACCTCAACACAGCTGGACACACACAGTGTACACTCAGTCTAATGACTGCTTAACATGTTGCTCTACAGCTTCCATCAGTATGTGCACACATTTCTAACTGCGTTTTTTTTTTTGTATTTTTGTCATGCAGATATGGAGACATGAGGGTGATGATGGGCTGTGAGATCTTCAGCATGTGGCAGAATTTAGGTAAGGCGAGAGAGGGGGGAAAATGTGTTCGTGCCCATCATGGCACACATCTTATTCCTCAACATGGGTTAGGCCCATGATGGAGAAAGTTGTTAAGCTCATCATCCTTCATGTGACATATTCACAAGAGTTATTGAATACTTAATGTTTCCATGCACGGGATCCGTCTCATTTTGCTTTGCAATTCACTCCTTTGCTGGATTCAAGCTTGATCATTATATGGATGGATTTGCATGATGTGCAACAACGTGGGCCCTCATGAATTTGAACCAAAATGCTCGTAAAGGAAAAGAGGCAGAAAAAATACTGGAGAGTGCACAAAAAGAAAAAAAGAGTACATCCAATTACAGAGAGGCAGATTTGCTGAAGCAGGACCGACATGTTTGTCAAACTATAGAAAGAAATTTGTGAAGGGACTTTACCTTAATGAAATACATGGCATATTTACAGGTACTTATAAGTGCTACTGTCTGTTTTCCATTCCAGCAGTAGCTGGATCTCTTAAAGTCCTAGGGTAATAGTGAAACCATCGAAATCCTGGTTTTATTTATTCGTGTTTATTTTTCCTCTGGTTCAAAAGTAGAGCTCTTGGAATCTGTGTGATGCAACAAAGCAAACAACTCTCTGTACTTACACTGATGGGATCTAAAAACTAAACAAAACAAAAGAACCCCGTTTTTTTTATTTTTTTTATACCATTTGACACCATGGCAACCGACTGGATGATTCGGTCTGCTTTATGTGGATGCTTTTGTTCTGACTCTGTGATGGATGGATGCAATTTTGTTTTATGGTAATTTCCACACCGTACTGTTCAAGTGTGTTTTTTCTCCCTTTCAAGTACACTTTGCCCCCCCCCCCCCCTTTTTTTTTTTTTTTTTTTTTTTTGTTTTTTTTTACTTTTTTTTTTTTTT
>VUQR01010140.1:0-12268 GCA_015108515.1 Hemichromis elongatus | reverse complement strand
TATATGTATATATATATATATATATATATATATATATATATATGTTTTACCGGTATATATATATGTTATATATATATTTATTTTCAGGTCTCCTTTGTCTTGACTCCGGACGCAAGAATCCCACAGAGATGTCACAGTGGTGGTGGATTTGCAGAAATCTGCTTTAATCAAGCCTTTCGAGATGCTTTAGTGGAGAGAGTAAAGCAGACATTCGAGGCAAAGGAGGGAGTCAAAACATATATAAATCGGGAAATGGTGAAATATATGAAAGACAGAAAAAGGGAGTGGCACAAGCAAAAAGCATGAGCCATTCCTTTTGAGAGCTGTAATGGCAGAAAATACTTTGCTTTAGGGTACTATAAAACATGAAAAAGTGGATAGCAAATTTGTCATTTTGGGGAGTTTTAGAGGGATAGAATTTTTTTCTTAGCATGACATATTTAGATGCTTAATAGCATCTGGCAACAGGTGGGGGAAGAACAGTCATTGTGCGAACTGTGAGCTGAATCGCAGAACATGCAAAAGATTTAGTAGACTACATGAGTGTCACTGGGAAATAGGCTTTGTTTTGGCAACCAGGAGAACAGACTTTTTATAGGCTGGTGAACACAGAGCTGGAGGGGGAGTTGTCAAAGTGCCAAGATGCTCCAGTTTCAGGGAAGCAGAGTTGTAATGACATAAGGGAAGTGTAATGCGGGTTGTCATGCGTGCAGCATGCTTGCGTTGATGTAATGCAACTCTGGCAACGCCCCCTGAACCCTGAGCAAGGGCACAGACAGTAAAATATTTAATGGCATCAGAGAGTAATCAACAGAGTGAAAGAGACTAGAAAAGTGAGCGAACAGGAAACGCTGGCAAGAATGCACACCAGTAAACAATCAATCACTGCTTCTCATATCTCTTTCGCTCCTCATCTGGCTGGTTTTTCTCTGATATAAGACAACAAATCATTCTTTAACAAAAAAAAAATTAAAAAAAGCAAGGAAAATAAGCCAACAAATTTATTATGAACATAAAACCAAACAGAAATGGCTCCCAGGCTCTCTTCGCTCGCATTTTGCCAAGTTTTTCAGCGGGAGAGGGGAAAGCAATGCGTGAGGTACAGGAAAAGTGCTCAAGACATCAGGATTCTATTCAGAAACAATGCAGAAAGCGCCCCATGCTGACACTTCTTCATGCAAAATGTAACCACAGTGTACCTCTGAGGTCAGGTCACAAAACTGAGAGAAGGGCAGTGCAAAGGGCTGGGATAGTGTAGCACGGGTGGAATTACTTCCTCTGGCTGGGCCAAAGGTTACAGCGGTAATAAAACCATATGCAGATGTGCACACATAATCACATACATAAAATCAGATACTGAACATATCAGTATGCACATCCACTAAGACACGGCTATGCTTGGAGCCTTGATTTCCTCGCAGGGGATGAAACAAAAAGCATTATATGGCTTACAAATTAGAAAGCTCTACAGTTTCATAACATAAGAATGCATGCTTTTCTTCAAATACTGTAAGTAACTACGGTTTGACTTTGAGCTCAGCGTAGTATTTGTTGTTATTCAAGTGGAGTCAGAATGGCCACCATAGTCAAATCTGTAGGAATGCCTAACTCCGAGGACTATGTTCAAGCAAAACGTTGAGCTCAAAGAGTCATTAGGGAAGGTCATAAAACTTTGTACAGATGCAAATTCATCAGGTAGGCTTAAATAGCATGAGGAGGAGAAACTAGAGTCAGTGGAAAACACCTTATCAGCAGCGATGAGAAGAATCAAATGAGCTCACTCAGTGGCATTCTGCTAGTGTTAAAACCAACCATGCAAAAATAATATATCATTTTTATACTACTGATAAAATGATAAGCCTGACTCTGGTGATTTATCTGGCTCCTTTCATTGTAAAAGGTAAAAGATGAAATTACCCAGCAAACTCCCTGATTATCAAACTGTATTCCTGCCAAACAGGCATCACCCTAACTACCTATTCTTCATTTTTCTCTGATTACAGATGTGGCTAATAAAAACCACACTGGAAATCCCTGTGATGAGAAATCTAAGAGCGACCAAAACACACAAAAAGACAGGCCAAAGAAACGGAGAATAGCTGACCTCTGACGTAGCTTAATGTAGCTAAGCCATAGCTGATGAGCGGAAAAAAAAGTCCCATTAACAGAGAACACACTAGACTAGATGCAGCTGTGCTCAGCAGTGGCCGATCCGAGGCAAGATGAATGATTACGATCACCTGCACTGCAAAGCGCAGTAGAGCTGACAAACATGAGAGAGAGAGAGAGAGACCATGTTTATATGTAGTGTGTCTTTGATTACATGTATGTGTGTGGTTCTACCTTTATTTCTGGAAACAATAACCAGACAAAATGTGCAAAATTATTTTTCATAGTTAAGTAAGATAATGGGTTAGGTTAGGTAAGAATAATATGGTTAAATTAAGATACCAGAGAATTACTGTAAGTCAGTGTGTAAGCTGTGTATATGTATGGACAGTGATGGGGGGCACATTAAGGACTCTGGAAATGATCTGAAACAAACTAGGACATTATCATGGTCTACAGACTAATAAGCACACATGTTTTAGAGCCAACGTCATATCACATGGCTTAGCTCAACTTTCAAATTAACATGTATCTTAGAGAGGTGGATGAAAGATATTAAACAAGGATTTCAAACAGATGAAAAGGAAAGCAGTGAGGGAGAAGGACAAAGGTAATTAACCATTCAGCAGCAGGAGGTTTGGTGAATGATATCAAGATAAAACATGTCTGTAAAAGCTAATTTTCTCACATTAGTGTGGTCAGCAATCTAGAAATGGATGGTGTGCACCAGCTTAGCAGGAAAACCACGAGCCACTTCACAGTAACACTGCTCTGTGTAACGCCATGCTGTTCAAAAGTACCAAAAAAACTGCATGCCCCTCAAGTTATTTAGCACTTAAAAATAGTTTTAAAAACAAAAACTTTATTATCTTTCAGTTGTACTGGAACAGATGTGTGTGTTTTATCCAATAAACAAGCACAAGAATACATGTGGAAAATTTTAAGTATCAAAAATGATTTGAAATCTAATTGAAATCTTACCTTGCATGTGCTTCTGGTTGTACAAAGAAATATTTCCAGCAGAGGTTTTTGGGATATTTGTACGTCAGCCTAAACCTTCATACAAAGGAGGTCTGCTGATATTTTTTGTTTGTTGTGCTCACAAAATCAAGAGTACAGCTGACACGGCAGTGGTGCTGGATAATTTCATTTTTATGTTCTCACTGAAACTATTTTGAGATCTGTAGAATTTTTATAACCAAGGACAAAGTTTCAGAACAGAAAAGATTGTGTTGAATTTTCCAAATGCGATTATTGAAAATTAAATTCCACGCACCTCAGAGACCGATCACCATAAAGTAACCATTTTGATGGCAAGATAATGACAGTTTATGTAATATGGTTGCACAAACCTTTTACGTGCAGCTTTTGCTGCAAAAAACCTTTAAGTGTAGGTTTCATACAGAGTTCCTACAAGGTCTAAATAGTAGCCCATAAAGGTCAAATGTCCGGTGGTTTATTTCAACATCTCCTTCGCCCCCTCACAACACCAGGCCATTTGCCTAATGGCTTTGGCTCCAGTGGAGGCGCAGAGAGAATCAGCTCAGGAGAGGCGATAAGACAGACAGTGATGAGGAGTGATGGGAGATGTAGTGAGGTAAAAAGCCTATTCCCCTGTGAGGAAAAAGACCATTACACACAAAAAAAACTAGTTCAAAGTAGGAAACCTCCCACAGAAAGTACAACATTTAAGAGTGAATCCAAGTAAAATGGAGCACATGTAAGTCTGTCCATCACCTCCGTGGAACAGACACGAATAAAGCAAGAGATTTAAAGACGGCCAACTGGCAGCAGTTAAACTACATGCAGCACATTTCACACACTACATGTCTTGATTCCCTGTGACAAGTAAATCTAAAAAAGGATGTGCCTCATCACAAAGGATTTTTCTCCTCAGTATGCAAACGTGCACACAGGGAGAACAGCTTGTAAGTTTCCCACAAAAATGCACAGATGATAAATTGTCTAGTATCACTACATTGGGATGTGCGCCTATGACTGGAGGCCTTACTGAAGATAGTGAGCTAAACTTCTATTGTTTGTATTCTGTAAGAAGCAGGAAGTACTAGATTTGCTGCCTCACAGGACCAGACAGTGTATCTCAGCGTGGCTGTGTGGGCAGAAAATTTTAAATAACTAGATGAAATGGTTTGGTTCAACCACATGAAGCTATAAATTACTTTGTTTCTAACATTTTCAGGCAGTGATGATAGTAAAGCCAAAATCCTTCACATTTTTCTAAGAAACACGTGGTCCAAGCCCAAGAACCTGCTTCTTAGAAATGACATTAAAAGAAGCGCAGGAATTATCCTAATGTTCCCATTTTTATCCAGCAATCTTCCTGCCAGAGATTTTTGCATCCATGATTCCCCAACTGTGTTTACGCAATGCAGTGGAAACCCGTGGCAAAGAGCACACTGTGTGTTCTGCATATTGTCAGGACAGTGTATGTAATGGAGCACACGTCCAAGCAGCTGTGAGTTTTTTTGAGTGGCAGCTATAGAAAGTTGTGTTGCCACCTAGTGGCGACATGTAAAACAACAACTTGCTTAATTTTGAAGGTTAAGAAGTTGATGGTGCATGAAATTGTAAAACAAACAGAAAGATCAGCGAGTTCTCTCTTACTTACTAATCTTTATCCCCAGCAAGAGGCCAGAACAGGGAGCTTCAGAAGCACAGAGTCAAGATAACAATGAAACTTCCTCTTGGGCATATATCTGTACACTCAGTTGTCTGTTTATTAAATACAGCTAGGCAAAAAAAAAAAAAATCCTGGTTACTAGAACAATTAGTAGGACTTGTCAGCATAAGGCAGCACAATTCTACAGAGTCACAAATTAAAGCCTGAGAAATGACCGTAAAGGCAATTTAAAACATTTCCAACACTGTTTCGACAAAAAAAATGGGCATTAGTGAATAAAAGATGTGCTGCAAGACTAAGAACTATTTCAGTGGACAATCTTAATTTTTGCTAGGTGTATCTAACAATCTGGCAGCTTGTCCTCTCTGCATTTCTATCCGATTAATTTCAGGTCAGCCACTTGCATCCTAGTTCTCAATAATGCTCAAGATAAGTCTTAAATGTGCTGCAAATTCAAACCTCTGTTCAAAAGAAAGATGTTAAGACATGTAGTTTCTTTATTGATAAAATTTTATGCTCACACACATACAAACAAAGTAAATCCTTTCTTTTCATATCAGGCGTTATGAGCATTTTCTTGGATAGACTTGAAGACAATGGCATAATATTGTGATATCATCCATAGTTAGACCAAAAAAAGCCATTATGGCACAAGCAGTTAAAGTTCATGTTTGTCAGCATTCACACTCCTCTAAAGTGTAAGACCTTATCAAAGTACAGTTGCCGTGATAAGAATATAAAGGATGTAACAGTATATAATGTGCACTTTACATTTATATTAAGCATTAAGCACATTTGGGTTGATTTAAAATCTGTGATGTAATCAAAAAGGGAAAAATAATTAATGGCTGCTGTGAAATGTATAGTGAAAGACACGTGGCTATACTTGTATATTTAAATATCTAAAGAAGGTCCTTTCATGTTTCATATGAACCTGTAAGGAGATACATTTTTCCGCTGGATAAACCTCCAGCAGTAAAACCAATGCTTGCAGCACGATCAGCCACCAGGAGTGATAATAGAATATTATCAAAACCAAACTGTTTTAAACAGGTCATTACTCCATGTGAAACCTGCAGGTGAGAAAGCAGGGTCATTTGTATTGTGAACAGGTCAGTAAGCTGTGTGAAATGAGACGCTATGGAAACAGACATCCTCTTTCAAAAGGTACACCTGTTTAAACTCAAACCACCTGATAAGAGCGTGGGTGCCTGAGCCTTCCCAGTCATTCTACAGCTCTGCCGTGAACTGTCCTTTACTCTGGATGACTCTCATGACGGACTGCACCACCTCTGATGTGGTTCCTTGACCCCCAAGATCTGCTGTGTGCAACTGCAAATAAAGAGAAATAAAAAAAACATAAATAATGTACAACAAACAAATAAACAGGGTGTTAACAAATATGCATACGCTTTAAAATTGTAGCACTGTGGAATGTGTCTCATGCCGCATATTGTATTTGGATAGGAGCTTTGTGTTTTCCTTGTGCGTGTCAAGTGTAATCAGTTTCCCACAGTAACTAGTCAGATGTTGCACATGATAGGCAGATCAGGTTTTTGAATTTACTCAAGAACCACAATCAAGGCCAACACAGCATAATGTAAAATCCGATCCCATACAGTGTAGAGCAGCACAAGGGCTTTGTGAGAGGAATAGGGAAACAATGCTGCTTTGTGTGAATGTATTGTGATGCCTTCTAGGAAGCATGCCAGAACTGACACCGCGGACTTAAATCCTATGTCACGCAACAATGGACTGTGAGCTTCATGGCAGCATGATAGGTGAGGAACCCATCAGTGAGGAAGGCTTACCCTGGTTTCATTCATTGTGGTGAGGACTGCATTCCGGATCAAACTTGCATAATCATTAAGCCTGGAGATATAACGAAGAAAAAAAATATTTAAATATAATATAATCACACCAATACACAAACGAAGAAGAATTTTATCCTGAAAAGCTTACTTAAGATGGTCCAGCATCAGGCAGCTAGCTAGCAGCATGGCAGTCGGGTTTGCAATGTTTTTTTCTGCAATACTTTTTCCTGTGTTTCTTGTGGCCTGAAATCCAGTATATATATAAAAAAGCAACAAACAGAAAACGTTGATTTAAAATATACCAGACAGACATGGCTCATACATTTTCCATCCTTCAAAATTCTGAAGGAACAGTGTCCTACAAACCTATTCGAGCCTCCAACACTCACCGTTTCAAAGACAGCATAGTCACGACCATAATTGGCCCCAGGCACGAGGCCAGGTCCTCCCACCAGCCCTGCGCACACGTTGCTCACCACATTCCCGTACAGATTGGGCATGACCATCACATCAAACTGCTGTGGTTTGGACACAAGCTAAATAACACAAATGGAGTTAAGATCCAAGAACATTTCCAAAAATTCCCCGGATTCCCTAAAATGTCATCATCTGTTACCTGCATTGTGGTATTGTCCACAATCATGCTGTCGAATGTGATGTCTGGATAACCAGAGGCCACTTCTCTGCAGCACTGCAGGAACAAGCCATCACCAAGCTTCCTGTTGAAAAAAAAATGCCACACTCAATATTTCCAGCACTAAGAAACTCACCATAGTAACCAAAAGGTAACTTACATGATGTTAGCTTTGTGTACAGCAGTGACCCTGCGCCGACCTCTCTCCCTGGCCAGTTTGAAGGCATAGTCGGCAATCCTGAGGGAATTACTCCTGGTGATAATCTTTAGACTCTCCACTACCCCGGATACACTCTAAAAGTAGGACAAGAAGACAATAACAAATGAAGTACAGTGACATGAGTTTAAACTTGACTAGAAAGATAAATAAGATTCTAGCGGGAATAAAGCATCACGTGCAAGACTACTCATATCACTACATATAGTAAAACTGCTATTTACAAGGTAGTACTAAACATTCAAAAATGATTTAGTGCAACACACATAAAACAAAATTAACAGGAAATAAAAAAATAACAATATTTTTCTGTACAAACTGTAAAACAGCATCTATAACTGTATGAAACTGAATGGGACACTTTGTGTAAGGAAACATGGCTCAATAACTACAGTTACTGTGGTCAGAGGTTTATAGACATTCATCATAGGGAATAAATGTCATGTAACTTAATAATTTCTTTGGACTTGTTTTCCCAGGTTGGAATGATTGTACAGCATCTATCTTTAACAACTTAAAAAAATAAAAGAATTGGGTGCACAGGTTTTAATTTATTTTCTCTATTCACATAAGGTCACAACATAAATACAGGCACAAATATAAACATATACTGATATAAATCTTTTAATAAGTGGCGCTGAATCTTCTTCAGTGTCTTTTAACTTGACAAGATCAAGGACTATCATCTTCTTTTAGTCATTATAATTGACTACTGGTTCCTTCTCTTTACCAGTGTGAAAATGATTTTTTTGAGAGCATTCATTGGACTGCTCAGTACTCTGAACAATGTGAAAGTCCAACAAACTCACTGAAGATCTAAGAATAAAAACTGTAAATTCACACATGGTGTGAAGATCTCTGAACCATTTTTAAACAACAGCAGATTCCAAGATCATCAGTACATAAGTACAAGTTATTCAGATACTTCCACCAAGATCTGGAGGGAGACCCAAACAGTCACCCAGAGGTGAGAGGAAACTGAGAGGATGTTCAGGCACGACTCAGAAACTGCCAAGGCTCAAGCCTACTGTGAACCTGAAACTACTGGAACATCAGCGTCACCTTCCCCTGTGAAGCACGTTTTACATCACCGTGGACTGAGATGTGCCAATCAAGAAAGAAGCCTCTGCTGCAAACTGACACCTTCAACTTCAACTGAAATTTGCAGCTGCCCATCTGGACAAGCCAAATGCCTTCTGTAGAAAGGTTTTATGTGCAGACGAGACAAAGACTGAGCTGTTTTTCTGCAATGACAAGAGGTTAATTTGGAAGAGTAAAGGTGAGCCTTTTTAAACCTGAGAACACTGTACCAGCTGTCTGGGATGGCAGTGGTAGCATCATGCTCTCCGGTTGTTTTGCTGCCTGTCATACTGGTACATTATACCGAGTGGATGAAACAATGAAGGAAGACTACCTCTTCAACTTCACTTAAAATCAACAACTAAATGATTTAAACCTGGACACAGATGGCTGTTCAAACAGGACAATGATTCCAAATACACATCAAAGCTGGTTTTGAAACAAATAGAGCAGGCTTATTTGACATTTCCTGAGGCGTGCCAGGAAAGCCAACATATTAAATGAACTCAATTCTACAGAAAAAGAAAAACAGTGGTCATTGTCCAGATAAATAACTAAGGGACAAATAACAAATAATGGAATACACTAGAGCCTGATTGCATACCTTTGATGCTGTGTGCATTAGAGAAACTCAAATAAATTTTAACTTTTGCACCCAATTCCTGTTTTTTAAGTCAAAATGACCCTGACGTTCATGCTAACGATGAGTGTAAACCTGAGTGGTAGCATCATGCACAGCAGGTAAAAATCCTAGCACACCAATGCCCATTTTAGGCTACTGTAGATTTGGATCTAATGTAGCATTTTCATATTTCTTTGCAACCCAGAAGTTTTATTTAGTTTCACATTATCATATTTTATCTGTTGCATTCTGAGGTCAATAATAAATTCTATCATATGACCACATCAAAAGATTTTGCACAGTTATTCAATTTGGCAAATTAAGGATGCAGATGGTGCCCAATTCCCTTTTCAAAAAAAAAAAAAAAGAAGGAGCAAAAACAAAAAGCTAGGAAGTGATTAAGGGACCATAAACATGTTTTTCAGCAGACAGTAGCATTGATTGTTTTTCCTCTTGCATCTGACCTCATGCTCCAGACTGCTGTACTCTCCCTCTGTGTTCTCCCTGATGATCATGATGTCAATGTTCTTGTGGCGAGTCTGGACACCGGGGAGGGACTGACAGTGCATCACATTGGCGTAGAGGTCCAAGCTTGTGCTGTTAGTACACACAAAAGACCAAATTACGTAAGAATTTAGAGCTATTTGACAAAAAAAAATTACCTTAAGCAAGGAAACCAAAAATTTTATTCAAACTTACCGCAGCACATTATTTCTGGATTTGACAGATGCTGGCAGGGTATGTTTGGTTTCTATGTTACCTACCAAAGGAAGTAATTTCACAGTTACTTATTAAAAAATTATACTCTACTTACAGCAATTTTCCGTTTTTCATGCTTTCATACTTTGATTGAAAGAAAAAAAAAAAAGCAGTTTGCTTACCCTTAAGGGCAACTCCATTTCGCCGGATGGCAGTGATGGCATTATTCATGTCATCATCGGTCTCCAAAGCAGAGTTGACATTCACCACCTCAAAGTCAACTGGCACACAGGTGAACCTGCAGCACAATGTTCCCAAGCCACACAATGGATGCAATTCTCATGTGACTGTAGATGACATGTAATCACTAAACAGGACTGAGATTAAATCTAACCAACCTGAAAACTTCTCTGACATGATTGAGAAGCTCTGGACCGATTCCATCACCAGGTATGAGGGTCACAGTGTGCCTGCCTCCATACTTTGCTGGAGGGGGCTAGAAGTTTGGCATTTAAAAAAAGATTAATGTCATAAATAGAGAATGCAGGGGCTTTTGCACCTTTTAAAGACAGATCATCCATTACAGCAAACATATGCTATGAAGAAAAAAAATGTAGCTTTCCAAGTCTAAGTCTACAAAGTAACTTCATGAAAATAAGGTATACACTGACTTTGATAGCTTTTGGCATCTAATTACTGCTTATGTCCACATTACTAATGACATATTAACAAATAGATAACATGTAGTAATGTTCACTGTGGTGGATTGACAATATCATGCAATACTTTAATACACAGAAGCAATAGGAATTTTGAAGTGAAATGAATAATAGTAATAGTAGTAGTATTAATAGCAGTAGGAAATGTAGAAAATGCTGCCAATGGACACAGTTTACAAATCACTGGCCTAAAATCAACCAGTACATGTCCAAAGCAACAAATGAGTATGTTTGCGAGATTAGTGTTAGGCAGTTAATAGTGTTCTCATAGGTTTGAGAAATATTCAAATAGATTTGATAATGTCATTACTGTGTTTATTATTGTGAATCAACAAGTTTAGAACATACAGATGAAAATGATGGTATCAAAATTTCCATGTATTCATGCAATCCATGCAACACAATGTTTAAAAACTGTTCTATTATTTTGATCATGCTATTGCTTTAATTCTCACCACACATTATTTTCCGATATAACAAAAAAAAAATTCTCGTTTAAGAAATGATGCTGTGAATTACGGCAAACCGTGTCACGAGTCAGCTACTTACAATGTTTTCTCCCTGTTGTTGAAGGTGAACAGAGGAAAGCAGAAGGACAAGAGTCAGTTTGACAGCTGTTTAGAAGAACAGGTATGGTCCAAATGGTGGCAAACAGAGTACTGTGATAAACTTCACCCCACAAAAACAGATATACACACACAATTCCCAAGTAATACTGAAAAAGACGATCACTTCCAATGCCATACAGCCTAGAAATAAAGACTCTGATGAACAGAAGATGTTTTTATAGCACAGTAGTAACCTTAAATGTGACAAACTGACAAGAATCCCATGCACCAATTTGATTCACTCACAGTAAGCGAGGTCTTATTCCGGTGACTGATCAACGTTGTGCCAGATACCTGTAAAATAAAAAGTGCAAATGATTCAGAGCGTGTTTGTAAATGGATCCTGTGAACGGATGTCATAAAACCTATGACCATTCCACAGATGTGGAAAAGCCCGCTAGCTTTGCTAATCAAATGATGTTAACAGCATGACCTTGTGTTAAAAAAATGTATAACGGAGTTTAAATTAGAGACACGCAACACCATTCACCAGCGAAAGAGCAAGAGCCACGTGTCTTGTCTTACTTTAACGGTGTTTCCAAGGCGTCCAACCCAGAAAGGACTAATTATTTTTGACGCGGAGAGTACGGCACTGTGAGCAGCCATCTTGATTTTGCAGTGCTGCTTGTCGCGGCTTTGGAGCGTGACGTCACCGGAAAGGATTTTTGGTTGAAGCACCATCTTTAAGGGCTAAACAAAACGCTAGCGACAGAGGAGAGATAGCACACGGAGGAGCCATGGTTCATACTTGCTGTGTGATCGGTTGCAATGTTAGATCGCGCGACCGACACGGGAACAAGCCTGCAAATGTACTTTCATTCCTTCCCCGCCTGGAAGCAACGTGAGGGAGTTCGTGTTGCGGATGTAACCAAAAGACGGCGTCTAGTCTGGATAGCAGCTGTGAGAAGACCTGATATCCAGTTCGCTTCTATCCGCAAATATCAGTTGGTTTGCTCCAGACATTTTCATTCCGGTAAGTTGTAAATGTGTACAAGCTTTATAGCCTCTTAGTTTTATTTGCGACGCGCTAATGAGTGATTTTGCAGAACTACGGTCTATTTATATAGTTGTTAATTATTTGGCATTGCAGGCAAACCAGCCTATGAAATGGATGAAACAAATCCC